>VFFE01007738.1:293904-421127 GCA_008921705.1 Burhinus oedicnemus
CCCTTTATGAGTAGCCCTCTTGAATTCCTTCTGAACCTTTTAAAAATAATTTTTGGCAACCTTTAAAAATAGGAAATGTTGCTTCAGTTTATTTTCTGCAAGTTAGTCTAATTTGTAGTCCCTGTCTGCTAGTTTTTGAAGAGATTTGGGATAATTGGGCTTGGAATTAGTTGAACATACTGAACAGAAGTTAGGATACAATACCAGTTGCATTCCTCTGGATAAGATAATGGGAAGTGGCATATATATGCAAAGGTATAGACGGGATAGAGGGAGGGAGTAGCAGTTTTGAGGTGCAATTAGTGGATTGATTTGGAATTATGACCCAGGATTGGCTCAGAATCTAGTTGCTGAACTTCAGCAAGAAGATTGTTGTGGGTGTGCTGACCGTGACACTGGAATTGTGTGAAGCATAGGACTGCTTTCAGATGGTGTAAATTTGTTTAAATTTTATGGCTTTTAACTGTGGACCATCAGGCTTTCCCAGTTGTAATTGTTTTAAGAAATATGTAGAACTTTTCAGTGATTTGAGTTACTAAACCCGACTCTTTCCCAGTCTGTTCTCTGTCTCATTTGCATTGGGTATTGTAAATTAGAGTCCTTTAAAAACTTTAGATCAGTGTTTTCTAAAAATAGCTCTCTTGCAAAAGATTACTTTCATAGGATGTGCACCTGCTCGTATATAATGGTGCTGGAAGTGCTATAGAGCTCTTTAACAAAAAGTGGCCCTGTTCTCCACTGAAGGAACACGTTTCCTTTCCAAGCTGTATTGGACTAGTCCTCTATCTCTAGCTTGCTGTGAATGAGCCGCAAACCAGCTACTGTTAATCAGACTTCCTAGACTTTACAAGGCATAGCTGAAGGAAAGAGGAAAGGCGGCTTACTCCACACAGCTGCCAGCTTTATTAGAAGGGCAATACTGTAACAACGCTTTGTTGATGACTGTACTATGAATCTAATGTTCCCTTGTGTTTTCCTTCTGCTTTGTATTAGTTATTCAGACAGCCAGACTCCACACTTCCGTAGATAAAAACCATTGTTCCATGCATATATATTTCGAAAATGGGCTTTTACATTGTAATTATACTTTAAAATTATGTTGCTTGCAGGTTGAATTTATATTAATTTTAAAGGTAAATCAGAAGAATCTGAAGAACCATCTGCTCACAAAAAGCAGCCAATAAAATTACAACATTTCTCCTTTGTACTCTGTCCATCAGCTATCCAAACATGTAAGTGGATATAGGGGGGAAAAAAGAAATCTATTTTGAGCAGGTTTTGTATGCTTATGTGAGACAAATGTTAATATCGCATAAAAATCAATTGGCAACATAGTCTTAGAGGTATTTGGTATGTATGGTATTTTAGTATGGTTTCTCCAAAAACTGGGGACAAATGAATTGGCAAAAAAAAGCAAAACAAAACCAACTCTAATTCTACCTTTCTGTATCTTAGAGGTAAAAAATAGGGTTTTTTATTGTTATTCAAAGAAAAAAAATATTTTCAATAGTTCCAAAACAGTTTTAGGGGTGGTGTTTCTACCACCACACCCCAAATGAATTTTTTTAGTAATCTGCATAAGCTAAACTTTCATTGTGCAGATATACCCCTCCTGCCCCACTACCCCAATGAAACAGCTCATCTCATGCTGTCACTGTGTTCTGGGAAAAGACTTTTCAGCTGTTTCTATTTTTATCAGATCATAGCTTTATATTATTGGGAGCTTTTGTATGCTTGCAAAAAAAAACAAGTATAAATTGACCTCTTCCTCTGCACCCCACCCTCTGAGTCCTCATTCGGATAGTTACAGGTTTTGTGAAAGCTTCACTCTGAACTTGTTGCATTGATGTCTTTGGAATGCAGAATACTGGCAAAGAATGATAAAGATTACGTAATGCCGAAGCATTTAAAGGTTATTGCATAAACAGGTTCTCAGTATTACAGGTTGGTTCCATATTCATGTCCTTACTAAATGCTTCCTTGAAAGAAAACTGAGAAATTGAAGAATATATACATTGCAAGTTTACTATCTCTTTCAATAGCAACTTAAATGATTGCTGCTGGAAAACTTCAAAAGATGCTTTTTCACTTTTTATACTATTCTTCCCTTCCCCCATCCCCCAAGCGCAGAAGACTGAAATTGTTGAAATCAATCTGTTTTCTTTTTCCTATTTATTGTTAGTCTCAACTTCAGACTATGTGGGCTTGGGTTGAAAACTTTGTATAGGAACATACTGGATGTGAAATTTCTGTTAACTCATCATCCTATTGGATTCTGCTCCAAGCAGTCTGGATTTAAACTGTACTTTAAATCTAAGTTGCTGTTGTACTATCCTATTGTTGATGTCTGGATAATGGGTATAATGGCTAATTCATTGTGTGTGCTTGTATGTCCTTGTACAAAAAAAAAAAAGAGTGAAAATGAGATAAAGGAATGGGTTGCTTGTAACTTCGTTCCCCTTTTATGCTGATGTGTCAAATTGGAGTGCAAGATGTGCACAGATTAATGTTTCAGTAGCTGAGTTGATCTGTATTAGAAATATGTTCTCATCCTTCCTAGGTGTCTTATCAGAAAGGATTTGCCTTAAAACCAAAAATCAAGAAATGAAACTCGAGGGAACTGTCCTTCACTTGTTGCAGTGTCTATTGCAATTCTCAGATGATACAGGGTGTAACAGGTACAGCTGGTGGGGTAGCTGAGCCACCAATATAGTGCAATGGTGGAAAGGTTAGCATGAGTCTGGGATATGCAATCAAGACACTTTAAAGGAAACGTGTATTGGTAACTGCCTATGAATATCTGGGGGGGAAGGGAAGGGGGCATAAACCTTAATGATAAGAAAAACTACATAACTTGAAGAAAGATTTGAGAGCAAGTTCAGATGGATGTTCGCAACTACTTTTTGTAGCAAGACTAGGAATTAGGAGGCTTCTTTTAATGTTTCTACAAATTCTATTATTAAAAAAAATGAGTATTTGACTAATCATTTCTTATGATGGAGCTTGATAAAGCTTTTGGCAGGGACTAACTGACGGTACAGGGAATTACTGAAGAAAGGAAATTAAGTTTGTGATATGAGCCCTTGGGTGCTCAATGTGTTGGTAAAACAGGGTGGCAGGTGGAGGGTGTAAAGAGTGATTAGGTTGTTGTTTATACTCTATTTGTATTCTGTTAGCTTGCACTTAAGGGCTGCTACAACTAGTCTCTAACGGTCTGCTGTATTTCACTATGAGCTCTGTAGTCATCAACTCGTTGCTTTTTAGCTAAGGGATCTAACCATATTATCCTTCCAAGCCATTCATCCATATTTTCATTCCAGGTCACTGAAGGAAAAAGGCTTGTTTTTGTGTTATTACTGGGGCAGGGGTGTAACCAGCCCTGCTTCAACCATTCTCCCCCCCCCAAAAAAAAAGATAGAAAAATACCAGCATTTAGACGTTAGCGAAAGGGTTGGTTTGAACTAGACCAGCAAGACTTTTTCTGTTTGCTCAGCCTTGTATATTAAAATTCTTCATTCATGTGGATGACTTCTGTAGCTGTCAGCAGGATAATTCCTTGCACAAGTAGAAGGCTGATATTTACTATTAATTGTGTCAAGATATGAAATGTATTTTTATCACATATTCTTTCCTTGCTCTACAAAATATCCTATAGCCCCTTTGTAGCACAAATATGATTTATATTCCAAATGACTTTAATAATTATGTAGGAAGGATATTTCCTAGGGGATTTTGAACTATTACATGAGTAGTGGTGGCTTTTCTTGTTGCATGTTGAGGTTCATGAGAAGAGGCTATTTGAGTGATGTGGTTCAAGCATCACTGTGAATGCTAAATCCAAGCTTCCTGGGCAGTCTTACTGTCTTATACTTCCTTAATCCCCATATATCCACCTTTTTGTGCTTGTTGAGTGCTGGGATCCTTAATTCAGTATAACCTGGTAGACACTGTTCAGGTGTCAGTATAAGCATAGGATATCTCAATCTAGAAGAGTTGACTCAATCACAAAATTTTTCTTGCTAGTGGTGAGGTAGCATAAATTGCAAAAGCAGTTAAAAAGCTGATGATCCTGGAAGTGGTTAGCTGAAAAAGACAGAGAAAAAGAAAAGGTAGAGTATATTTCCCAGTCACTGTGATTTTGCCACACTGGAGTCCAGAAAAGCAAAAATTCTCCTAGCAGATGTGTGTATCTACTTTGTAAATTATGTGTGTATATAATATATCAAACAAGCCATTTACAATGGAATAGTGATGCTGAATTTTGTTTCCCACTGTAGTCCATAGGGAATGTAAGCACGTATATGTGTATCAGAACAAAGTTTTTCTAACATTTTGCGTAGTATATATATGGTCTCCATGCAGGGGAAGAAATATTTTAAAGGAAGAGCAAAATTTGTACAGTCTCGTGGGCTGACGTTAAGTCTTGTAGAATCGTTTAGGTTGGAAAAGACCTTTGAGATCATCAAGTCCAACCGTAAGTCTGAAGTCTCACTAACTTGAAGCCTGTCTTTCGTGTTTAATAGATGCTGTGCCTGCATTGAATGTATGTAAAGTACATGATGGTCTTGCCTGCTTCATGTGCCAGACATATTTGACAAAATCCATGGTTAATTATGTCTAGCAAATGGAAAAGACTATAGTGAAGATACAGGGTTTTTTTGTTAATGGGACTCCATGCTTATTCTGCTAAATGTATTCTCCAGGACCAGCGGTGTACTTTCATGCTGCCCCCACCCCCTCAAAATTACTTGGTTCACTTAAGTGTATGCTATTAAATATCTCCATCAACTGTCAAAATTCAATCAATATGTATCCTCCATCATCTATCAAGTTTCGGCGAAGCTGAGCAGTTCAGTAATAACTCTGAGGTGCTGTTAGTTTTCTTCAGAAAAGGCTGACAATAAAGGGAAATGTCTTCATTCTAGATCCCTTATTTAAATAAGGGTATGCTAGCTCCAATGACATGTTTGTGAGGTTACCTCTCATCAGCAAAGACGGAAATTACAGGCCCTATGATGTACGCCCAAGGATAATTTAGGGCCCATCAGCAATCCCATTGAAGCTGATGAATATTTGCTGTTGACTTCAGTGGGAGTAAGATAATGGGACCTATGTAATTTATAGTGAGATTCTTAATGCATGCAGTTTCCTTTCATCTCTCTCAGTGCAACTACATTGATCCAGACATTAGATTGTAGCATGCTCTCCTTTATTAATGAGTAGCTGATCTCAGCAAAGATTTTTAGCCCATTTTGACTTCAAAAATGCCATTTTATATGGCCTATAATGTGTCTGCGTTATTTTGTTCTCCTACAAATGCTCTGAAGTATTAGAGAAAACAGTAATAGTGACCTTTTTGCCCTGTGGTTCTCATCTTCTTAATACTATTGAATTTGGAAGAAGGCAAGACTGTTATAAATTTAGAAGTTGAAACAGTATTGTGTCTCTTTTTTCCTAAAGTGGACTCTCATTCATCATTACTCAATCTCTGACATAATTAATAGTTAAGATAGTCTTCATTTATTTAGCTATATTTACAGATCCATAATAATGCCCCAAACACACCTTTCTATTTTTGACTTGCTAATTGTTAGTGTTGTTCTATTACTCTTACTGGGTTTGTGAACTGACTCTGTAATAACATGGGGAAATTGCACATAGTGGCTAGCTAATATGTAATTTTCTTCAAGCACCCGTGTATTTTAAAGTAGATTTTGCTTAAGAGAGTAACTTCAAACTGTTTTTCAGATTTAAGTGCTGTGTGGAAAGGTTTGGTTTGGATTATTGTTCTATTTTTCAGGATATTGATTTAAAGCTTTTATTAGGTTGACTAATGACATACCACTAGTATCTGCCTGAGCTTTGTGCCCTGGTCTTGATAACAGAATTTGTTGAATTTCTGAAGCCTTAATTTAAAGCATTAAATAACATATCATACTTCCACTGCATGAAGCCTGTGCATAAGAATGTCTGAATAAGGTCCAACACCTTAAAAGACAGAGGAGCTAGAACACAAACAAAGACCCTGGAGTATTCATGTCCCTGTTTAAAACAAAGGCCTGGGCAGCCTCATCAAAGGCCTTAATAGCAGCACTTAGATAAAATGTTCTTATTAATATCTCTGTGGCCTAGAATCTTGTAGTCATTTTATGTTCATGTTCTAGTAGAACAGATTAAAATTGTCTTCCTTAAAATATTCTTTTTAGGTAGTTTATAAGCATTTTTGTGTTCATGTGTGAAGATCCAGGAATTATAGTGCATATAATCAAACAGTTTAGTGCATACGTCTTCAAACAGATCATAGTAGAACATTTGCAGTTTTGACTAGAAAAAGAATGGATTCAGAGATTAAGTTTACAAATGTGTAACATTATGCTCTTGGACAGAAAAAAAAAAATCAATCTACCTGTTGCAAGATATTCACCAAATGATGATGTAATTTTTTTTCTTCCACTTACTCATTTTTAACTTAAAAATAGTAGTTAAAAATACTGGATAATGTTATAATTTTGATGTTCTGCCTGGCTTTCCACACATACTAAGATAGGACAGCCACTCAGTTTTTAATGAGCACTTCGAAGGAATGATACCTTTGGGATTAACAACTCTGAGGACATGTAAAGAGTAGTGTAGAATAGACAGGACTGGTTTTGTGGCCAGGTTAATGTTAAATGATACAAGCAGAAACAAAATTCTCATTTCAGTTAAATGGAATTAATTGAAATTGGTTATTTGTGTGCCAGATGTCACACTGAACATTTGGAAGCTGTAGTAGATATGACCCGTTATAAGACATGTAGTAAATATGGTTTAAAAAGTAAGATGCATGTCTGCCAGCTGACATATTTGTTTTGAGTGAGAGCTCTATATTGTGGAATTTCTTTTTCAGGTGTCATTTTGTGAACTTGGGAAAAGTTTGAAGGATGCATTTGGAAGATGCTCTTAATTTGAAGATGTTGGCTCCCCCTTGAGTTACAAGTTTTAAATTTTTTTTTGTTTCATTTTTGGTATGTAGGAAGATAGTATAAGGCCAGGATCATCAGCATCTGGCACAGATGCCAAAACCAGATGATTTGTATTTTTAGAGGAATATAGCTCACCCAACACATTTCTCCCTTATCTGTACTATGAATGCAAATAGTGTCATGCTTTTGGGCACTCTCCTTCTGTGAGCTGTCAGAAACAGCAGCAACCATGTGCTGGTTCCTGCTGTGCTCTAGACTTGGTGGAAGTCAGGAGCCCCTCTTTGTCGTAGAGGCACAGCAATGATAACTGACAGTACCTTGCTTCTCTCAAGCCCTGCTGAATTTTTACCCATGTAAAAAACAAAACAAAAAAACCAACCCACCCTTTTTATCTATTAAGTGATTGGCAGATTATTTCTGTCCACTACTTTTTTTTCTTCAGAATTTTTATGGTTTTAACACAGTTATTTGTATTTATTTTAATTATTCTCTGAAAATATTAATGCTTCCCATCTTGTGTGCTTTTTCCCAATTGTTGAGTGCTGTTCTGTTTGGATTTTTTTATTTAGGTTGTGGACAGTCTGAATAATTTTGGGGGCTGTATTTAGCTTCTGCCCCAAATTAAACACACCAGGCCAGAGAGAACCAGAGCAAGTAGATCTGAAGTTGTAACAAGTGCTATTATAGAAACAAAAAGCAATTCTGAGGGATCTGACAGGGTTGATTAGTCCACTCACCTGCCCAGTACAGGACAAGCTATGCCTATTCATGTCAAATGATGGCTTAACTTGTTCCTAAATATGCTAGCAATGGAGATTTCACACTGCTTGAAGGAAACCTATTCCATTGTTTTGCTATTCTTACCATTAGAAAGTTCTTCCTACTTAAAAACATATTTATTTCTTACTGAAATTTAAAGTCTGTTGCTCCTCTTCTTTTTTTTATAATGGGTAAGAAATAAAGATTGTTTCTTTTTTCTATAAAGCCATCTTTTATGTACTCAAGGCACATTATTTACAGATTGTAATATCAAAAGACTTGATGGTTAGGGAAACTTGGTCTGAATTTTTCAGAGCCGCTCCATGCTAACTGGATTCATGCGGTATCCAGACACAACATTATCATAATGGCATGTTAAAACTGATCAATTCAGACTTATAACCAAATTTTTGTTTTAGGCCATTGCAGTGTCAACTATTTAAGCACGTATACGTACAGTAGCAGTAATACCGTTTGTCAGACCAACCAAAGTGGTTGACAGGAAAAAGTCGAGTGGTGTGGTTCCACAAGCTGTCTTCAGGCTTGAAATAAAAGCTGCAAACTTCAAAGCTAAATGAAAAGTGAGAAAACTTGTTTTGGTCTGACTGGTTAATATATCTAGTTAAAGTACCTGAGACAAGAAGCTATTGCTACCTATGGAGCAGGACGACTTCCTTGGTGTGGAAAGGTGTTCCAAGGTGGTTTCCTTCTCTAATGGGAAATAGAAGGAAAGGTAATTTATTGCTTGTGGGACATGAAAAAGTTTCTGTGAAGAAGAGATGCTTTAATGGATTAAAATGTGATTTAAACTCAAATCACAAAACTCAAATTTAAATGTGTTCTGAGCTTTAATTTAACTCTCAAGTTTATATTTTTATATTATATCTGGAGGAGGAGCCAGGGGAGACTCAGCTATATTTTTCCAAATAAACCAGTTAATCTAATAAAATATTACTTCTAGTCTCTAACCTTGTCTACTTATCTGCTTAGACTATTACAGCTATAGTAGCACTGCCCTTGGAAGTATTCAGACTTTTGTCTATTTTACGATGTCTTTGATTCATTTGCTAAATTAGCACTTGTTTTGAAGAAAATAAAAACTTATCTAATGTGATTTAGTTGCTAGTACATAATCGTAGACATTGTCACCTAATCCTAGTTCAGTTATTTATTTTTGACATTTATGCCCTCCTGGAAAACTTTATATGCTATAGTGTAGGCTCTTATCTCAAAGCAGCTGATGGTATGTCCACCACACGCTTCCATGAAGTGCAAGCCTGTTTGAAGGTATTGATTTGTCCTGTTACTCTGTGGCAGGTGGCTGCACATGCATGATCATGTGAAGTGCTAAGTGTATTTCAGTGTATTGTTTATAGCTGCTCTGTTGTTAAACTGTGGGTTGACAAATCTCGATAAATAATCATGAGTGTTCAATGATATTACAGCTCCACCATTAGACTCTTGAACTGGCACATATATCTGTCATACTTTTATTATAAGGTGCTATTTTAAGTGGTTAATATGTGATTAGGAGATATTAATAATAAATAATATTTCCCAATAGGGAGCACAGGTGATTAGTAACATAAGTCATGGTGATAGCTTATTCACATAAATCACTAACTTCTACAGCCGTTCTTTTAAATGTATATGCAGCATACTATTTATGATAATAACAAGAAGCCTTAAAACATCTGTTAATCATCTACTAAACACTTAGGAACGAACACTTAATCCAAAGGAGGCATGATAAATGATTCTTCAACAGTTTGTTCTTTATACCATTACCATTTCTTATTTTCTGTAACATACCTTTTGCTGAATGGTTGTAGAGAAGTGTTGAATGATTTGACTCAGCCTTGTGGGCCTATTGCAGAATTGGGAATATAATGACTTAGATCACTCTTTGGAGAGTGTTTTGCTGTTACTTTCTTTGTTCATTTTTGTAACTCAACTAACTTTTATTGGCTATGAAGTATATTTCTGGAATTGGAATGCCTTTAAGGAAGATTTTTTTTTTTTTTTTTTTACTCAGGAAAAATATTTTGATTTAAAATAGAGATAAAATACAAGCTTTTATTGTTAATGTTCAAAGCAGACTGAATACATGTTTTTATTATTTTTACTTTTTATTGTTTTAGTTATAATAATAAATCCTACCTATCTTAACTACTTACACTAAGGTTACCTAAGTAAATACTACTGTATTATGAAGATATCCCATCTTGTACTTACATCTGTCTTTTGCCAGCTGAGGTGAATTTGTGAGGGTATCATATTTTGCTGAATGTCATGCTTTGTACCAGTTGTTCACTAAAAAAAGTCATGATACAGACATCTAAACAATTTGATCTTGTGTTGCTTAGCTTTGGCTCTTAATTGAGACCAGACACTGCAAAGACTCCATTTGGAGCAAAGGTCAGCTACTTCAACTTAGGTAAAATATAACAGTTGCTTTTCCTGAATAAGTTATCACTGTAAAAATACAAGCATTACTGCTTTGAATATGGCTCCAAATGTTCTTAGTAGAGACACTAGTGACAAAGGCCCCTTCCAAAGTAAACTTACAAGATGTAGTTTTATCATTTACTGTTTGGAGGACCGTTGATATCCATAGTTTTCTTTGTATAGATGCCAACTTCTTTTTGAATCTTATTCATCCAGTTACTAAAATGCTTCCATTTCTTTTACCAGAAGTACATTTCCTCAGCTAAGGTTGTTTCCCTTGCAATCATCAGATCACCTGGTTCTGCTCTATTCTTCTTCCCTGAATTGCTATCTATAGACTTTATTTAATCTATCTGCCGAAAACATCTTTCTCCTTTTATTGATATGGAGGCACTAGGTCATCCTTCAAGAAATAAAGGAAAAAAGAAAAAGCTACTGTTGTAAACTGAGAAGAAAAAATGAAACCAAAACATTAGCTAGTTTAAAGTAAGAATAAGATTTACTTGTGGTATATATCAAGTATCTAAATATGATGATTCCCTGGATTATACAGTTATTTTCTACTCTGTGATATTGTAGGATTGTGTAGACTAGCATAGCAACATGTTTTGGGATCCTATTTGTGGCATAAATCCAGTGACTTCTACACAATTAAGTGGGGAATAATTTGGTTTGTTTTTTTTTTTTTTAAATGAATGTTGTTTTTTGAGACTGTTGACAGTTGTTCATAGTGGATTTTAGTGGGGAAAGGGGAGGCTTACAGCTAGAGAGAATGGCAAGGGAGAGGCAGAGGGTCAGATTCAGCATGAAAACTGCTGGGATGTTGCTTTTCAGGGAAATACTTGTGCTTCTGGGAAAAGACAGACAAATGTGTACAGTCTATCTCTTCAAGCTAAGCTCTTGGGAATAAATATCACTGTAAAGCCAAGGAGTTATGGCAGAGATAATAAACAGACACTGACCATGTCTGACTGCTGTACTGCGTAGCAATACCATTGTTTTTTAAGATGGAAAAGACCGTTATCTGGTGACAGAACTTGGCAGGCAGTGTGTGTCTGTGTGAAATAGGATTGTGTGGGGATGTCTTAGTGTTACGTGGGCTCTCATAACATGGTAAAATTTAGCAGAGGCTAGGAAGCAATGGTGTTGAAGTACACTTGTGTTTCTGATAGTGATAGTGTTGGGCTGACTACCAGCTGCATTGATTTTGGGGAGACTTAAAATCAGAATTTGGTGAATCCATCCTGGTATGGGCCTAAAAGTTGACGAATCTTTAGATTTAGCTTAAGCTACCTGTGTTATTCTTGTGGCAACCTCAACTTTAGTTTGGGATGCTGCAAATTCCATCTGTACCTAGGGATGGGACCCCTTGTGGAAAGGATGTCAGGGTGATTTGGCTAACTGTCATTAGTTGAGTGGCAGTGCTGTGAGGACAGGTGACATAAATAGAAGGTGAGTGTGCACTTACCAGGAAGGAGGTGCTGTGCTGTCGCAATGGTGGTCTTGTTACTTTCCTGCTAGAAAAACATCGTACAAAATTGACAAATTTATTCTTAAACACAGCCTTGAACTTATTTCTACAAGGGAGTCCAGCCACTCTGCAACATATTGGTACTGGCTGTCAAATCTTTAGGACAGCTTAGTCACAAGACTTCTACAAATTAAACTCTGAACGGGGACTGCAGATGTGATTGACTTTAGGATTGTGCTAAAGGGAGAAGCTACCTTCATACATGCTAAGACCTGATCTGAAAATTCTGTGTAGAAGAATGGCCTGATATGTAGCTGAAGTGTAGTGGTGAAGTAAGTAAACTAGTACTAATAATGAACTAAAATGTGAAGAGACTGTTCTAATACAGAATCACAGGGGTTGGAAGGGGCCTCTGGAGATCACCTAGTCCAACTCCCCTGCCAGAGCAGGTTTACCTAGAGCAGGTTGCACAGGATGGCCTCCAGGCGGGTTTTGAATGTCTCCAGAGTTGGAGACCCCACCACCTCTCTGGGCAGCCTGTTCCAGTGCTCTGCCACCCTCAAAGCAAAGAAGTTCCTCCTCATGTTCAGATGGAACTTCCTATGTTCAAGTTCTCCTTTTCTGAAATGGAAGGCGTAATGTAAGGCACTGTGTAATGCAGAACAGCAGTCACAATTCTTCAAGGAAGTTCAGTGTTAATTTTGTTCCTTTAAGTCTATGAAGTTAAATTGTTGTTACTAATATTTTGGGAGATAAAAATATTAAATCTTAGTAATCATAAAACAATATTCACACAAAGAAGAAAAAATTTTGTCATTTGTAAAACTGCCTTACACTATTCTGGGACTGGTTTTCACCCAAATGGTCAAAAAAATCCATATTGTTATTGCTGCTGAGCACTGTTCTACATTTAGATCCTAATCCCAAAATCTGCTAATGTCCATGAATTCGCATGAACCAGGATACTGTGCTTTTGAGAGATGGTACAATACTTTTAGCTGTGTTCAAGATGATGCAGACTTGTACTTGGCACAGTGCAGAACAGAGCTAATGAAGTAAATACCGTTTCTGCCCTGGAGTCTGCTTCTCTAACATTAGTTCAGAGATCACTGTGTGGCATGCTACAGAGGTGCTTCCGATTCCTCAAGCTGAAGTCCCACTTCTAGCGCTTGTGATTAAAGCACCTGTTTTAGTGCTCAATTATTTCAAGACTGATCTGAAGAAAGTAGCTTTCTGTTTAAGAACTCTGAGCTGGGGCCCTACTCTGGTTATGAAGGCACTGCTTATATATTACCCTAAGTGTAATGTATTAAGTCTAGGAGTACTGTTCTCAACACTTGGGAAATTCTTCTGCTGGTATATTGCTATAGTTTGCATCACCAAATAAACTCATTAGTATATAATGTACCATGTACATGATGCATATTTCCATATCCTGTATTTTTTAGAGCATAATGTATACGCATCACTGGATTTGTGTATACTCCACTGTGATATACTCTTTTCTGAACAGCAATATTTGAAGTATGTTCCCAGCAGACCCTGCGCAAACAGTGAGCTGAAGAGTGGCCCTAGGGCAAAGAGCTGAGATGTAATATCAATGTGCTTGTGTTCAGACATTTAGCCAATGAATGATGAGGGATTTAAAGGCTTTTTGTATTTCTCTGCTGAAAGATTAGGGGGGCAGGGGGAGAGGGGGAAAGTACAGGCAATCCAAGTGTATGTTGCCCTAATCTCTGGAGAGCAGGGGAACCTACTAGTAGTGAAGCTCAACTAGGAAATATTCAGACTCATTTGCTAGACTGGCTGTTTTCTTGAGGCCTTCATAAAAAAAGTCACTCTGCTGCTTTGTGCTCATATCCATCTCTGGAAAGTAAGGATGCTGCTACCCCTGAGCCTTTGAAGACTGCTGAATGAACAGGTGACACACTGATGAGTCACTCCCTAAAGCAGAGACAACAGATCTGATCATGCAGTTTGGTGTTGCAAAGACTATCTTCTCAAAGATCCCCTCCCAGAAAACACATCAAAGAACACTTCTATTTCTGTCTACCAATGTGGAACTGCCTTTTTTGTGCCTGTTAATATTTAACAGACTGACTTATCCTAGGTTGGCTCACTGCTGTTTATGCAGACACATAGGTAATGGTGCTTTGGAATAGAAAGCTGTGTACTCCTCTGTCAGCCTTTTGCTAACAGTGCTGCAATAAAATGAATGACTTCAGCTCCCTGTTCCAGAAAGGTCATGCAAGCTAACAGTTTTTCTTTACTGAGCTGATTTCATCTGCGCTGTATGCACTCTTTTGAGGAAGCTTGGTCAGGCTGAACAGTATGACAGGGTAGCAAGTGCTTTTATGTTAAAACCACCATCTCTCTGTTGTAATAAAAAAAAAACCCAAACAACCATTTTGTCATGACGACAATGACCAGCAGCTCTGCTGGTCTTCACTGTCATTTCCTGCCTTCATTCTCATACCTCTTGTCTATAAATCATCTTCAATGTTCACTATACACAGGACACATCAGGACATATAAACTGCTGATTATTAAAGAGTTTTCCTCAGTCCCATTCTGCATGAAAGGCCACTGTCTGCTGCCTCCAGTTTAGTAAAATATTTTCCTGTCAACAGGAAATTATTCCTTCTTTTGTATGGAGAGATGAGATTACTTTGTCATATTCATGTAATACTATGTTCATCTGGGACATTCTACAGCTCATTGAACTTTGTGTAGCACAAAAATATTTGATGCAAAGAAAATAAATCAGCTTCAAACTATTAGTCAAAATAACGATAAGAATGGAGAGGGGAATTTCCTGCATCATATAAGATATTGCCGTGTGGGTTTTTTGTTGTCGGTGGTGGTTTTTGTTTCGTTTTTTGGGGGGTTTTGTTGTTTGTTTGTTCGTGTCAGGTCCTTATTAAGTTCTGCAGTAGTAGTCCTAGCTTCCTTCTGTTCCATATCCTTCCAGTAACAGCTTTTCAACTCTGGGGTGATGAAATGTAGACACTCGACAGGAATTGGGTTTTAAACCATATAAACTACTCTGTTTTTCCACAGTGTTATTTGTATTCTTGTATTTCTTCCTGTTTTTGGTCTTCCATACCCTACTCTTTATTACAAACTTCTCTTCCTCTTTCCTTGCTCCATCAGGAGCAGCGCAAAATCACTGCCTCATACATACACTCAACACAGAATCTTGCTTGTATTTTTATGAGAAAACTGGCAGAATTCGGTATGACTCACAGCTTAAAATAGCTTCTACAATTTTCTCCTTTCATTTACCCCTTTTTTCCGGATCCTTTACTTTACTTTTCCCTCAACCTCCTTTTCCTTGTCTGTCTTCATTCACAACTGCAAATCTGCTTTACGACTTGAAACAAAACAAAAAAAAGTTTGTGATTACATACATTATTTAACTTTATTTTTTAAGTTCTGTCTTAGATAGCCCCAAGTGTTGTTCTTAAACCATTTTTAGCTGTGTTCTGGTTGAAGCTGCAACACATCCTGTTTTCACCAACAGTGACCTGTCAGGAAGCTGCAGTACACATTCGATGAGTCTTAAAACTTTTCCTTAGCTTTGCTTTTCTGGCACTTACCACTTTTATAGGATGGAGCTAAACAGGAGTTTTCTTTCCAGGAGTTGGGATTTGGTCCATGAGTTTCGTCTCCAGTCCTTTGCTCATCCTCTACAGCTACTCTCAAGGTAGTATCCTCTGCTAACCCAAATTAAAGTTCAAACTTGTAAGCTGCTTACAAATCATAGTTCTGTCCAGCTAAAATTCTGAGCAGGTTCTTGCTCTTTCGTTATATACAACATCCTTGTTTCTAGGCCTGATGTTGCATGTGACACAGTGTATTCTGTGACTGACTTTTCACTGTATTGCCATTTACTCTGCTGTTCCATAACCTGTCCTTTGTTGTTGTACTAAGCATGTGGGACTTGCCTTTACTTTCAATCCCTAGGAATTAGATTGGTAGCTTCCTATATCGTATGTCAGTATTGAGATGTTAGCTTCTACCCTCAGTCTCTTTTTTATTATCTTCATATCTTTTACTTTCTCTCATGTTGAGCTTACTTGTTATAAATATCTTCTTTACACATGTTGAAAGAGTTTGACTTTAATATTTTCACAGGCAAGGGGTATAAAAAAAGGAAGGTTAGACATGTTCTGCTTGAGTGGTGCTAGGTATCCTGCCTTGGATGATTTGAAAGTCCTGCTATCACTATTCTTATACAAAATTTCTTATGCAAACGCATCAGAGTATAATAAATAATTGCTTTCTCTGCGCAGCTAATGGATGGGTTAACTGAGCAGATAATGGATATCAGCTTCTAAGCTGATAAAGAAATAGAACTCTTTCCCATTCCCTTTACTAAAATTTTACGGTTTGTGTTACCCATGGGCATGGAAACAGAAATTCTTAACTTCTGGTTCAGTTTTTCAGTCGGATATTACTCTCACGAAAAATCATGAATAATGTGACTCAAGTGGACCTGATGGATTCTTGCAATGAGGTTTTCCCTGTATGCGCAATGCTTTTTCCTAGATAACTTAGGTACTTTGTTCTTTTTTCCGTTCCCTTTAGAATTGAGTTTCTAATGCCTTCCTAAAAATACTGGATTTTTTCTTTGCTGTGTAACTTCACAAATTTGAAGAGCTGGACATCAGGTATGGCTTGTGCCCAGTATGTATGTGCCATTGTAATGAATCCTTGTGGGCTGGATTTTGCTTAAGAATGACAAGCTCTTCCTCTGGAAGAGCTGCCTCATGAATGCTGTTGTAGTCTTATTGAATCTTGTGTAACAAATTGTTCTTCAGTTAGCTTTAATTATGAGTAATTTAACAGAAAAAAAGCAATCTTATGCTACTAACAACTGAACAGTCCTCAGGCTAAATTCTGCTTACCTGGTCTCTGAAGCAGAAAACTTATCTTCTCTTGGTGTGTGGTTTTGGTCTTACGTTTCTGGGGGTTTTTGGGGTGTGTGGTCTGGTCTTTGTACTGAAGTGCTGAAAGACAGTGAGCTCACCATGACACCGTGATTGGTGTTACATACATGCAGAATATAAAGGCTGTGTATTTAAAAAAAAAAAAAGTGTTTTTCCTTAATATGGTTAGACTGCCTCTTCCCCTGTCTCCATAAGCCTCCCTACCTCTACTGGCATTTTGACCCTGCCATCAAGGAGAGCCTATTGACGAAGCCTTCATGCTACAGGAGGCATTGTGGTCACAGGCTCTCATACTACTAGGGGACTTCAGCCACCCCAGCATCTGCTGGAAAAATAGCACAGCGAGTTGTCAACAATCCAGGTGACTCCTGGAGTGCGTTGAGGATAACTTCTTAAGCCAGATAATAGGACCTGTGATACTGGACCTGTTGGTCACCAATGCAAGTGAGTTAATCGGTGATACCAAGATTGGAGGCAGCCTGGGCTGCAGTGATCATGCACCGGTGGATTTTGCAGTCCTGAAGGATATGATTTGAATGCACCCTCAGCAAGTTTGCTGATGACACCAAGCTGTGTGGAGTGGTCGACATGCTGGAGGGAAGGGATGCCATCCAGAGGGACCTGAACAGGCTTGAGAGGTGGGCCCATGCAAATGTCATGAAGTTCAACAAGGCCAAGTGCAAGGTCCTGCATGTGGGTCAGGGAAATCCCATGCACAAATACAGGCTGGGCAGAGAATGGACTGAGAACAGCCCTGAGGAGAGGGACTTGGGGGGTGTTGGTTGATGAGAAGCTCAACATGAGCTGGCAATGTGCGCTTGCAACCCAGAAAGTCAACCGCATCCTGGGCTACATCAAAAGAAGCATGATCAGCAGGTTGAGGAAGGTTATTCTGCCCCTCTGCTCTGGTGACACCCCTCCTGGAACACTGAATCCAGCTCTGGAGCCCCCAACATAAGAAGGACGTGGACCTGTTGGAGTGGGTCCAGAGGAGGGCCACAAAGATGATCAGAGGGTTACAGCACCTCTCCTATGAAGACAAGCTGAGGGAGTTGGGGTGATTCAGTCTGGAGAAGAGAAGGCTCTGGGGAGACCTTATAGCAGCTTTCCAGTACCTGAAGGGGGCCTACAAGAAAGCTGGAGAGGGACTTTTTACAAGGGCATGTAGTGATAGGATGGGGGTAATGGGTTCAAACTGGAAGAGGGGATGTTTAGATTGGGTATCAGGAAGAAATTTTTCACTCTGAGGGTGATGAGGCACTGCAACAGGTTGGCCAGGGAAGTTATGGAGGCCCCATCCCTGGAAGTGTACAAGGCCAGCTTGGATGAGGCTTTGAGCAACCAGGTCTAGTGGGAGGTGTCCTTGCCCGTGGCAGGGGGGTTGGAACCAGATGATCTTTAAGGTCCCTTCCGACCTAAACGATTCTATGATAGCATGGGTCAGGTGAAGACTAAAGTCAGGACCCTGAATTTTAGGAAAGTAGAATTCCAGTTCTTTAAGGAGTTAGTTAATAGGACCCCCTGGGAAACTGCCCTCAGGGACAAAGCAGTAGAACAGAGCTGGCAGATTTTAAGGACCCTTTCCACACAGTGCCAGAGCTCTCAATCCCCAGGTGTAAGAAATCAAGAAAGGAAGGCAAGAGCCCAGCATGGCTGAGTTGAGACCTGTTGCTCAAACAGCATGTTCTTCTTTTTCTAAATTATTTTTCTTTTTCATGGCTGGGATGGTAAGTGGACAGATGCTACTGAATTGGAACACTGAGGAAAAGCTATTTCCCAACACAGATCAAAATGAGAGAATTTTGCTACAGGTGTCTCTTTTTTCATAAGGGTATTGTTTCAAACTCGTTATTTCTGTAGTATTTCATAAAGTAGCTAATGTAAAGCTCCTGTTTCCTGTGGCAAAAAGAAAAGATTTGGGGTTATTGCCATGTATTAGATTTTGAGTTTTTAGCCACTTGAAAGCTCTGGAACTTCCACCTCACTTAATGTTGTCAGCTATGGAGCGGGAAGGAATCTTCCATAGACTGTATGTGTTGGCTGGTATGTGTGCTTGAGGGTGTCATAATTAAACTCTTAAACCTGGTGAAAGTTGACATACTCTGCTCTTACACAGCCATTCAGTACTTTGTGTGAATTTCTGGTCAGTTTGTCCTGTCACTATGTAAATGCTTGTGCTGACATGGCGTGGGTGTAGCAGAGACAGGTATTGTTTGGTAGCAATGCTTGTTTATAGCGGCTTCAGCTGTTCATTGAAGTATGCATAAGGTGTGTTGGTTCTCTTTTTAAGTCAGAACTTCTCTAACTTTCCATGAGTATGAAAGTAATACTGCCTTAACTGTTTCAAATATGTGTATTTGCAGAGGAATGGACTGTGATGAGATTTAAGCTTCTTTGAAGAGCTGGAACACCAATGATCCCTTAGAAGGGAAATATTTGATAGGTTTCACATTACTTTAGTAAACCCTAAAATTTCATGCTGTCTCAAGATGTTCTTAGGTCTTGTTGTGTGAAAACTTATATGTAAAGTAAATATTCTTACAGAAATAAACACGTTTTAATTCTCCCTTGCCACTCTAAACAACAAAAAACTAATAAATAATAAATAACCCTTTGCCACTGGAACTCTCTGCTCTCTTTTGGACATTAGATCAGTTACTACTCACCTTCATTTACTACTGCTAAAGCTTCATTAACCTCAGCACCATGTTCTTTGCTTTCATCAGGGTAGGAAGAGTAATGGGATCAACCAGTACGTCTTTATCTTCTGTCTGCCTCACGTGCCCTCCTCTGTCACCGATAAAGCTGAAGAGGTAGTGCGTATAAATGCTAGCTCTAGACTTTGAAATCCTGAAGTAGGAACTTCTATTATTGAGATCTTTTTCTCAATGTTGATATTGTTGTGAGTGTCTGCAGTGTTTTTCTTTTGCAGCAACTGAAAATTAAAGTTCAGTGGAGAGCTCTGGAGGCGTTAAGGGGATTATTCTTGGAGGTCTTCATACGCCCTGGTCTTGGTTTATCTGACTTGCACCATTCTAACTGAGAACAATACTGACAGGGTGAGAAAAGAATCAGGCCAGAAGATGTTATTTACATATTCAGCTTCAGAGCAAAACACAAATGTACTCTTCCAGGCAAATGTTAATAAGCTTTTGGTCTTTAAAAATCTAAATAATTTGTTGAGGTTTTACTGCATTTGCAATGTTTCAAAAGAGTAAACATTAACAGGTCTGCAATATAAAATAATTCAAAAGCACTGAAAATGGATGCAGAGTGAATTAAATGTGCATTTTGACCATAAATTGTTAGTTAAAATTAATAACAATACTAAGTGAAATAATTAAGTGTAAATCAACACACGAAAGAGATTTCCCACTTCAAATTTAATTTTAAAAAGGCAGCTTCAACTGATACACTTTGCTTACGTCTAACTTTCTGCTAAATCATGCTTTCAGTTGCCAATAGTATTGAGAGGTATAATGGATGGCAGAATTTGTTCTATTATTATTTCTAGTGAAATGTCCTTGAACTAAGTAACTCTCTACAATTACTATCTGAAATTATATGAGTCTTTGTGGCATTTCAATGTTTGAGTTGTTATTATAATTCTATTTATTCCATAAGCATAATCCTTTTCTCATTTAAAAGGGTAAAAAATGTGGAGGAAACCAATCTCATTTGACTAACGTATAACTAAAATCTGGCTCTTGGCACTCTGAAATCTGATTTGTACCTGCTGTTATGTGCCAAGACAAGTAAGGGTGATGGGTAGCTCTGGGTTATCTTTTCCAGCTCTCCAAAATGAAATTGAGTGGACCAAATGTTACAGCATTAAACCTTTCTCATGTTTGGATTTTGGCCTTTTTTACTATTATATCCAGAACAGATAGTGCGTTACTTATGAGTAACTGCTTATTTGAGATGTTGTACAACAATGACACTTTATTCATGTCAATTCATGTGAATTCATGTGCTGTTTTGTTATGAAGATTTTAAACACCTCTCTTTCTATCATCGCATTTATGCAATATAAATTTGGTGTTGCAGAGTGCAACTGCTAATTTTTCATCTCTTCAACAGAATTATTTGGCCTTCTTACTTTCCCATGTCTATCAAATGGGTTTTCTAATAGTAGTAATCTGTGATATTTATTTTATGGCTTATCATCAGTACAGAAGCACACAGATGCAGAGTGCCAAATTCATAAAAGAAACCTGGAGTCTGACTGCAAAAGAAACTGACTTTAGCCTCACTTGGAAAAGTTGGCTTATAGTCTAGGTATAGGCGGTGGGTTCTTCTTTATTCCTATTTAAGTTAAAGTTCTCACATTTTATTTCTGTGTAATCAAGCCTGTAGGATTTTGTGCTGGACACTTCTCCATTTTATTACTCATATCTGCTAATGCTCACAAAGGAAGAAGCAGAGAGAGGGGATAGTTGGCAGTGTGAGAAACATAAGTAGCTTAATTGGGTGTTGCTAAAGGTCCTGCTGTTTTTCTTTGCATCTTGTAGAAGTTACTAACAGCTGGGGTATGTTACAATTTCACAACTTTGCATTAGGTTTTTCTGAAGAAAACCCTTTTATAATAAAATTTTCAATATGTAAAAAATGTCTTAGACGTATCTGAAGTTTACAGATTATAAATGCACAAGTTAGGAAAACCTTCCATTGTATCAAGATACTCCAGCTCTTCAAAATTGTGGCTTTGGTTTAATCTGCTTGCTTTTTCATAATGTCCCCTGGCAGAATGCCAATCTGGCAAATACCTCTCTTATGAAGCATCACTTGCCTGAGAAAGGCTGATCTGACCTTAAATTATACACCCAGGACTTAATGGATATAAACTTAATTCTGGTTTTATTTTTAGGATTGCAAAATTTTCATCCTGATTTGGAAGATATTCTCTCAAAATTACTGTTTACATTAAGTTAAAATGTTTGTAGAAAACTGTTGTTAGAAAATATTATTTTCTGAAAGTTGGAGGTGGAATGATTTGGTTTTTGCAGTCAGATATTTTTAAATTATTCGGAGCAATAACTTCAAATGTAAACAAACCTCATTCATGATTCTTCAGTAACAAGTCTGATGTGTGCTACTTAGCCAGTCTTTTACTTGGTTTTATTCCACTTGATGCAATTTTTTTAATCTAAATGTGATATAATATCAATTAAACCTGTAAACATGTCCAGGAAAGAAAATGAGTATGTCTATCAAGAGTTATCTTCCATAAAACTGTGCTGAATGGGCTTAATTGTGTTTTAGCTGAGAACTAATTTGAATTATTTTTCTAAGGTTTTTCTAAAAACATCCTTTTTCTTTCAAGCAATAAGGGTTTGCTTGCCAGTTTGGTGGGAAATATAGGTATTTCTAAACACATTCAATTTTTTGTGAATCAATACGTTTTACAGGGTTTTCTGGTTTTCAACACCAATTCCTTTGTAAGTAATTTAGCTTTTGAGAACAATTTACAAGAGAAAGGATAAAACAGTATTAATGGAATATTGAGAGATGAAATATCATCTCAAGTCTGACTACTTTAACTTAGCTTTGATCCTAATTTGCTACTGTAAGTGTAACTTTATTCTTAAACAGAACTGAGTTTAACTGTGATTAAGGTTATGAATATGTTATTCTCAAGTGTACTGAATATAATGCAGTATATCATTTAGTTTAAAATAACAATTTAACAGGAGTCTTGTCTGATAGACTGAACATGTAATCCCCACACAGTTTATGATCAAAAATTTTATTTATTTCTATTCTGCCAAGAAAAGTTAAATATTACGTATTATTTTAAACTAGGAGCCATATTTAAGATGCATATTGACTCAGAGAATCTCTGTAGGCCTAACACAAAAACTTGCTGTGACAGTATTTCTCCTTTTATGCTAGAAGAGTTAAACCATGGTATATAGTATGTGTCTGCATTGTGAATGTGTAAATTATTTTAATTCTGTGATGTAGATGTATGTCATGCTTCTCTAGTGTCTGCTTCCTTCTTGGGTAGGAGTTTACTACTTCTGTGATTGTTATCAGTTAATACCAAGAGCAGTGCTTTGAAACTTGGGTAAACAGTGGTTTTATATTTTGGACAGGCTCATAATAGGTACTTATGTCCTCAAGTACCTTTGCAGTCAGCCTGTGAATTCATGTCATATATATGTATAGTTGCATCATTTACTCAAGTCACAAGAAACCAATACCAAAATTAAGTACAGGTTTCTACAGGTGTGTAATCAGTATTATGGATATCTGGAGGTATGGGGTACCGGTGTCACTGAACAGCCAGCTGCCCCCAGCTTCTGATGACCTGCATGTCTTTCAGCATGGGATCGTAGCTGAATGAAATAGATTTGTCTGAAACACAAACCGCAAGAGTGAGTGGGTGGTAATCCATTTTAAAGAGGCCTAATTCCTTTTTTTAGGGCCTTTGCTATCTACTTTCTGAACAGTTTGCAACATAACTTGCAAGGGAGGATTCTCTGTGTGCAGTGTGGAGTGAGCAGCCAGTGTGAACGTTTTTAAAAATGCCTCTGCTGATCCAGTCTCCTTCTGAAATATTTTAGAAAAGGTGGCAACCTTATTGCATTTCTTCTGTAATGCACATCTCAAGTACATTATTTCTCCTTTGTTTTTTGCTCTAACATTTTTCCTGTTTCCCTATCTGCAAATATTTACTGAAACAGGTATAGCTGATCAAAGATATTTGGAACTCAGTTGCTTCTGAGCATTAGAACCTTCCTAACTTCCTGTGGATGCAGAATTAATTGTGTTCTTATCTTACAATAACGGGAAAATTGTGTCCCTGTTGATGATTAGGTCGAAGACTTGAAAGAAATCTAATAGTCTTTTTTTTTGTTTGTTTCTGTTTTCTTTTCTTTCCTCTGTGAATTCTCAGCACAAATTAAGGGGTTTGGTTGTATCTTTGAAAACAGGTCTTATCTGCAGAACAAACACAAGGTGATACTAGCATGCAAGCCTGTCCATGGTAGCTTGCCAGGATGCAATAACCAAGGGGAGGGGTCCTGGCTCCACTTCTGGTCATCTTAGATTCAGTATGGGCTCTGACTTCCTTTCATTGACTAGTTTGCCAGTTAAGCCCTGATACCACACAGCATTAAATGGACCATAATTACCTATACCCATAGTGTTGACTGTGGCCTTCAATATCTTATGGGTTTGATCTGTCATTCTCTTCATGACAGCTTTGTGATGATAAAATATCTGAAGACTGAAATAACCCAAATTTTTTCATTGTTAATCACAGATTTCACAATGTATTAAACATTCATTACTTCAACTTAATTTCCTACTGTATCCTACGTAGTTAACAAGCATCCTGCTGTTTTTTTTGGTTTGTTTGGTTTGGTTTTTTGCTAGGGACATATTGAACCATGAAAGAACAGAGGAAACGCTTTCTTTTGTGGAAGTGAGATGGTACAATTATGGTACAATTGGATAGTCTCTTTTAAAAGTCAGATTTATATATGTGCCTGTCAGAATTACAAATATATCTGTTTGTATACACATAGGAGATGACAGCTTTTGGGGGAGTGGATGTTAATCAAGCTCATATCAGACAAAATCAGTTTGAGACAAGAATACTAAAAGAGCCAAGGCTATTCTATCGGAGTGTTCCCCCTCCCGTACCCCTGCCTCCCTGATGGTTGCATTGAGTGCAACTGAAACGTGATGAAGCAACCCAGTTCTGTGTGGGTTTGGAAGAATCTGAGATGAGTAACATTTCCTGTATTTATTAAATTCTGGAGCTTGGTTTGTTTGGGTCTATTTATATCCATGTAAATAAATAATTATCCAGGGTGAGATAAGTAATGGCTTCAGACATTAAGTTCAGATTTAAAATGAATTTTTTTCCTGGTTGTTTTTAACTTAACTACCTACAAGAAACTTTGAGGGGCTTCTCACTTCTGACTTTAGTATAGACTGGGGTGGCATTATGAAGTTTTATGAATAATGATATCAAGCTAATAGAAACGATGATGAAGATGATCAAGGGACGGGAGCATCTCTCTTATGAGGAAAGGCTGAGAGACCTGGGTCTGTTTAGTCTGGAGAAGAGAAGACTGACAGGGGATCTCATCAGTGCCTATAAACATCTAAAGGGTGGGGGTCAAGAGGATGGGGCCAGACTCTTTTCAGTGGCACCCAGTGACAGGACAAGAGGCAACGGCACAAACAGGAACACAGGAAATTCCATCTGAACATGAGGAAAAACCTCTTTACTTTGAGGGTGACAGAGCACTGGAACAGGCTGCTCAGAGCGGCTGTGGAGTCTCCATCTCTGGAGATATTCGAAATCAGCCTGAACGCAATCCTGTCCAACCTGCTGTAGGTGAACCTGCTTTGGCAGGGAGCTTGGACTACATGATCTCCAAAGGTCCCTTCCAACTCCTACCATTCTGTGAAATCAATTCAGTTTTCATATGGAGAGGATAAATGATGTCTCTTGATTCCTGGCATTTTAGAGGAAGATTACACAAGCTTCATCTTGGTGAATTTCAAGACACTAATTCTGCCTGGGATTTAATATGTTTATAAAAGCATGCAGCAAAATATAGCTTCAAGACCCATTTTCCTTTTTTTAAAAAAGTAGCTCTGAGGCAGAAAAATAAGCAGTACGCTGTTGTTTTTTATTTTCTTCAGACATACAGCATTTACACTTAACTGTACCAAAACCAGAATCATGTCTCCTCTGAGAAGATGATAGCCATTTCACTTAACTTTTAAACTATTAGTCTTCCTCATGCTTTCTAATAAAGCCAGTTGAACTTGTCTTTTGAAATATATAGCCAAACATGATGATTCTTTGTATTTTTGAACCAAAGGAAAAGAAAGATACCGGAATGATTAGCAACACAGTGTTTCTTAAAGCTTCCTGATGTAGGGATATTTGAGTTGTCATGGAGGAAGGATTGGTCAGGAACATTAGGCTTTAGGCAATAGGTTTGATCTCAGCACCTCTGTACTTTTTTTTGCAAAGTATATGTCTGTGTTTGTTTTTTGTTTTTTGTTTTTTGTTTTTTTTTTCCTTTTTTAGTAAAAACTCTGTAGAGGTCTTTTGGATCGTTTAAGATTTTGGCCTAACTCCAAATAGTAGGTTTAAGGGAGTTGTGGAGTGAAAAAAGTGATCTGTTGCTTAAGCACACATGAAAAAACAAATGGAGACCATGCTCTTTACCAGGTGTTAAATTCCAGTTTCATGCTTTTCGCCACCATGGGGGAATGATGCAAGAGGTCCATTTCTGTTCTGACTTGAAATACTGAGGATCTAGAGGAACCAAGATTCCTGTTTGTCTCCTATTTGTTGTTACTTAACATGTTGCTGCCCCTGGCAAAAAAAAGTCATAATATATCCAGCTCTTGTAAGCCAGTATAAGATGTGTTTTGATCTCTCACAACCTGTTCACAATTTTCCAGTCAGCAGTATGTGTTAGTCTGAGCTTATCCCTATTCAAATCCAATACCCAAAGCTATTTAAAGAGTGTGAATTCTCTCTCTAAGTAAATCTGCTGGGGAGGTAAAACCAGTACGTGTTTTGACTCAGTCACAGTGTTGGTGTCAAACAATGAAGAGAAAGAAGCCTCTGTTGTTCAAAAGCTCTGCAAGACTGCTGGGGTGTTGGTGAGGAAGTACAGGCTGAAGGGCAGAGAACACCCATTTCCCATGTCCTCTTTACAAACAGTAAAAACTCGAGTGCGTCAGCCCTCAGAACGTATTAAAGCCCTTTCCATTTTTATGGGTAGAAGGCTATCAAGGAGATGACTAAAGGTATGAATAGAACCAAGCATGTTGCTAGTCTAGGATGCTTTGACCCTTCACGATGTCTGTTTGTCTAAATAACCATGGCCATACAAAATACTCTCCTAATAGTATTTGATCAAAGCTTTTAACTTCTCTTTCCAAGTCATACATGTCTATTGTAATCCATGTACTAACAACCTTCACACTTGGTTACTGCCATTCATTAAATTCAGGAAAGAAATCATAACCTGTGGGGAAAAAACATAGTGGTTACAAAGTTAGTTATCCTGATACAGCATAGGTCAGTGGAATTATAAAATATCTAGTTGTAATCTTTGCCCTGGCTGCTTATTGAGTATTAAAGAAAAAAAAACACCACCCCAAAACAAAACAGACCTTCCACTGCTTTTGTTCAAACCTTACGCTCTCAGCCTCTTTCACCTGTTTCAATGGCTTCCAGTATCTCTGATTGTCTGAGAGGTATGTATTACTGGAACATTTATATCTAACTTCTAGTATTTCTTTTTACTAGTGTATTTTTACATCTATATGTCTGCCATTGCCAAAAGTAAATACTTAATACCTATCATAAACAGTTACTAAAAGACATCTAACTTAACAATTTTATATCAACTACTAGCCAGATGAATAAATAATCTCACTGCTCCCACACCCAGCACAATTAAAACAAGTCACTCACTTCTACTTACAAACAAAAATATAGGTAATTTCTATGATTTAAAAAAAAATAAATACATGTAGGCTGTTAGATGCCATGGAGGGAATGACAATCTGTTAAAAGACTGCAGGTATGTTAAGTTTACTTTTTATCAGGGCCTCATATTGGTAGACTTGACTCTCTCGAACGTTCAATGTCTTTTCTCCTTCTCAGTATTTTTATAGGCTTTCTCAATAAACATGTTTACAGTGCAAGCTGATGTCTACACTGCAAAATTACAAAACAATAATAAGAGATAAAAGCAGGGAGTGATTTATCTAATTGATAAAATAAAGGATGATCACGTGTTTCATGCAGGGTCAGAGACAATGCTCGTCAAGTAACTTTGCCTTGCAATAAATTCCACAAAGGGTTTCCTAGGATTCCTTGTTACAATGGAATAAATCACATCCTCATCTTTCTCTTACTCTGAATGGTTACAGCTGCTTCATGTATCTATACAATTTGCTTTCCATAACCAAAGCTTGCTTCCATCAATCAGTGATAACGACTCCACTGGGAAATTAATGTAGTTTTTAGGAGACACATGCTTGATGTACAGCAAAGAGGATAATTGTGTCAGCTTGGGCTGTTTCCATACTCCTAAAATGTTTAACAGCGAGCTACCAGTCCTGTCTAACTTACTTTTAGTTCTATGCTTTCTTCCTATCAATGGTTTTGGTTGTCCTCCACGGCACATCAATTTATTACCTCAAAGAGCAAGTTGCCTGCTGTCTTTCCATACTGTCCCTTTCCTCTTGCCCACTAATTATTGTGGCGTCGTAGGTGATTAAGGCTGCAGCAGCTACAAACTCATTCAGTTAAATTCAAGGTTTATTTTTAAAATAGTATTTTAGTAACTTTTTTTTAAAATTTTATTTCTGTTATTTGTTTTCAAAACAAAATGTGTAATTGCTTCTTTCTCATTTAGTAACTTTGCAGGGGGGGAAATAAAGGTAGTATAAAAAAAATCAACTGAAAATTTAGAGACTTTGTAAGGTTTTTTGTTTGCCTCTGAAAATAAATATTCTTTATGAAGAATTCATATGATATTCCCAATGGAAAAAAGCAGTAATAAATAAACAGAAAATAGCATGCTTATACAGCAATGAAACTGGGGGAAAAAAGTGGTTTCCTGGGGTGGAGGGAATCTTACACCTATTAAATCCCACCACCCCCACCCCAAAAAAATCTTGTGTAGAAACAGAGATACTAATTTCAAACAGTTTTTCTACAACACTACTTTCATGTGAGCACTTGTTCTGGATTTACCTTCTGATGGATACTCTGCCTCTGTACTTTATACAGAGTGAAGGGTAGAGCCATGAATGGGGCATATCTCTTCTGAGATGCAAGGCAGCTAATAAAGACTCTGTATTTTTCCATCCTGCAAATACTGCCTTGAACAAGGTTCTTAACATGCTGAGTGTTAACCTAAGAAAAATAAAAACTGAGTTACTTTTAAATGCTCGTAGCTAAATATGCACTGCCTCTGTGCCCAAATAAGCTATAGTTATTCCTATTTATGCAAGCTGCCTTTTGCTGAGGTGCAAATTGTCATGTGGGTGAACCCATGCAGTGTTGTTTTTCAGATGGAACTGATGCTATTGGTATGAGGAACACAGTCTTGCTTTCTAGTGCCTCCTGCCTCTTTGCTGTTTCCTGTCTCTTAAGCCATTTAACACTTTTAAAGAGTTTCTCTGTAACATTGCCAAAGGCGCAGCACTTGCATGGATTGTCTTCATTATAATTGTCAGTCACAGAAAGCTAAAGCTGTTTGTGCTACTGTTCTCTGGCACTTTACATTTTAATTTCATTCTTTTCACTACTTTGTTGCATTTGTGAATAGCAATGAGACAAATGAATTTCTAAATATTGGAGTGGTTTTGTGGCCCATCACTTTTTTTGGTAGTGATGGGCTGGGTTCCACTTAGTCTGTGTCTCATTGGAGTGGAACAATGTACATGTTCTGTGATAACACAAGAAGACCAAGGAATTTTATGACTCAGGGGCAGAACCAGAAATGAGTACGCTTGCAAATCTTAAGGGGTTTGGTCTCAGTTCTAAAGATCTTATTTCATAAGGCCATGTAAAATATGTAAGTTAGGTGGGTTCTGATTTTGGCATGTCTCTGAAAATACATTTTCTGGCAGTCATGAGAATTCTGTTTAGTCGTTGCAGCAAATACTCATGTATGCTCTCTGGAAATGGTTTGCTTTGTAACCCTTCTGTAGAGATGTCTATTTCCCTGTCTTCATCTCTTAAAATTAGT
Source organism: Burhinus oedicnemus (assembly GCA_008921705.1). Lineage (NCBI taxonomy): Eukaryota > Metazoa > Chordata > Aves > Charadriiformes > Burhinidae > Burhinus > Burhinus oedicnemus. The sequence goes on from VFFE01007738.1 coordinate 323,252, forward strand.
TTGGCTACTCCCATTTTTGTTAAATAGTCTGCCATCTTTGCATACATGGTATTTATACAGTGCATATATATTTTAGCATTGGAGTTGGGAAGAATTGCTTTCAAAGCATTTTACTGACTGCAGAATTTTGTGGTTTGCACCATTCAAGATTTCTGCTGAAAGTTGAGCCTCCTTATAATTGAAAGCTTGTACATTCAGGCTGGGAAGTAAGGGGTAGCTACTAGACTTACTGTGTTCATATTAATTTTTTTTTGTACAGAAGCTAAATTGCTTAAACAACATGAGTCAACTGGATTTTTGGCAGCTGCAGTGGACAGTTATTTCACTCTTATTGACTTGTACCTTCTTCTGCTTCATTAGTGTCGTGGTTTGGGCCAGTAAATAAGTGTAACTATAAATTTAGTTCCAGATTTTGGTTTATGTGTGGTCAGTTAGTGGTGACGTGTATGTTGAGACAGGTGCTGGTTAACTCAAGATACGTGTGTTTTGGAGACATAACATTGTTTCCATTAAATACACTTATTTAAATCTGTAGGTGGCTCTTCTGGATTGATGTTGCTATTTAGGTGAAAGCATTGGTATGACATTCACATTCCTTAGTGCATATAAAGAATTCTTCTGCCTTGCAAATGCCTCTTTAATTTAGACCAGTCTTGACCAGCTGTTAAAAGCAGGAACAGCAGCCTACCCCAACTTGGTGGCTGTCTGCACGAATAGATCAATAAACTTCATGGACTTCTCCAAGGTTAAATGTGGATATTATTTTCATATGAATTCTGTGCAGTCAGTGTGCATTGTCATGTGACAGTCACCATAAAGTAATAAACTAGATTTGCTACATAGGTTTGTTCACTTATGATTAGTATAATAGATCAGGCAGGCTGTATTTTTAAAGAACTAGAGCAGCTATACAAGGTTAACTGGATTATTTTAATGACTGAGTGATTTCTGCCCCCACAGTCTAGTCTTGGCTAAAAATATTTATCTAATATGTTCCTTCTATTGTCAACATTTAGTTGTGCAAAACTTGATAAAAACTAGAATGATTCAATGTAATAGATGTCTATCAAAAATAGACTTCAGGAAAAATGCATGCATCAGTAACATTTAATTTTACCAGGAGCAGATCTATTTTTCATGCAGCATATCTAAATGAAGAATCCTCTGCCATAATAAAGAAAGCATAAATGAGTGTGTCATTCTGTACACATTCCTTTGCAACTAAGTACTATGTAATTCTAAGATTAAAGCTTGGTCCTTTTTATTTCTATCATGGCATTTTTATCAGTCTGAAAGAAAAAGAAATTGCAGCAGCACAAATATAAATATGTTGCACATCAGCGCAAGGATGAGAAAGGCAATAGTGGTTTCTGAAAGCTATTTTCCAATCGCATGTATCAAATTCATTGCAGGGAAATTAAACTGTAGAAGCTGTTTTTGAGAGTAGATTATTGTCATAGTTCCTTTGTGTAGTGTATTCGCTCCAAGAGCTGAAGGCCCAGTTTGAATATAGGTTAGCAGGGAGAGGAGGGATGGCACCTTCTTTGGTATTGAGTATCCTGCAGTTTGGATACCCAATGATATGTTGTGTGTGATCAGAGTTGAGCTGTTGCTTTGGAAGATTTGTTCTACTGCTCTAAGAGAGCAAACTGAAGATCTCCCTCACCATTAGGTGCTGATCGCTCTGTTATATCCTGTAAAACATGATGATGATACCAGAGCACTTTCCTAGAGCCCACAGTAAAATAAGCAACCATAATAACCTACCAGGTAGAAGATTAATGTATGTTGGGAGCAGTGCAGAAACGAGCAATATTATTCTGTGTGCAGTGTGAAGTACAGTAATCTGTGTTCCATGTTTCTTGTCTCCTAAATTGTGGTGAACATACAACTTGCTGTTTATTCATTTTGGTAATAAGGATCTTTAACAGCATGTCCGAGACTTAAGTACTGTACTGCTGTGTATCAGAACAGAGATCTTTCATTGGCAGAGAGAAATTAGTGGCTTCCAGCTCTCAGAGACCTAAGTATTGGGATACGGAGATGGTTCCTTTTTTGTGTCTTAATATCTTTCATTTACTGTTTAAATAGTTAAGTATCTATTGTGCTAGAGAGCAGCAGAGAAGCACTGATTTTGTAGCTCAGTGGTTATAGGACTCACGTGGGCTATGGAAAACCTCTGTTCGTGTCTACTGAGATTAATATTTATTCATATAAAGTCAAACCAGTCCAGTAGAAGAGATTGAGAGGGACTATTCCCAAAGCAGCCAATGGCTCATGGAGTGAAACCTGCCTGGTGAATGCAGGGCTAAGCAGGGCTGGTATCTGAATGTGGCTCTCCTACTGTTTAGGTGAGCCACTTGGTCAATAATTTAGTGGTTATTGCAGGACTACTGCTTCTCCAGTTTTGATGACCGTCTGTAAAAATCAGAAATGTTTCTCTGTGGAGTTGTTAACAAAGCTATTTTGTTCATAAGAAGAATAGAATTTTTGGCAAATTAATGCTTTCCAGTTAGTAACATTACACTAAAAAAAAAAAAAAAAAAAAAAAAAAAAAAAAAAAAGATGCCTGGCTCTTTTAATACTTGAAAGCAGTAAATTTTGTAAGGTTTCCTGGGCAGACACCAAGCTGATGTGTGATGAATGTTTAAACTAGGGAAGATGTGAGTGCTTATTGGATCTATTCAGGGAGACGCACAAAGTCTTCAGTAGGATTGTTCTGTTAAGGATGATATACTTGAGAACTGTGTCCAAAATGGGAAACTCGGTGTTATTCCATCCTAAGGGGTCAGCTGAAAAACTGCAAAGTCACAATCCAGCTCTGCAAATATCTATTTTCTGAAGATAAGTGGTATGAACATTTCCTTTTGATGAGAGAGAAGATTATATTTAGCATAAGTGATTATTGCATCCAAAACAGTGTTTAGTGCTGACAATACTGTCAGTCTGGTGCATGAATCATCAGAGCATTAAACACATTTAAAACTGTACCAAAACCAAACCTGCTAAGATTACCCAGTGATGGATTAATTGTCATTCTGTAACCATAATAAAGCTGTGAAATTATCTCCCTTTTTATCAAAGTAGCAATTGTAGCCCCTCTTTCTTTTCATTTGTTTTATGTTTTCTGCCATAGTGTTGGAGATATTAATAAATAAAATTATAAAACTATAAAAAGAAACCTGTAAATTAAATATATAAATGTGCCAAGAGTTGCAGTCTGACATAGTAATCATTCATTTAATAATTTGCACTTTGGCAATAATGAAATTCATAAATAGTCAGAAATAGCAGCACTAAAACATGCCAGAAAAAATGGTGCTGATGCTATCAGGTGTTTAAACTTATTGTCAGCTCCAGGGGAGAGACAGTTCTTGTAGCTGAGGAAGACCAGATGAAGAACAAATCAATATATTTTGGAAATGATCTTTGTAACCTTTAAATGAAGTAATAAAATGTACTTATGGGGAGAACGATGAGTCTCAGATCCAGTGCCTGGCAACTGAACACATATGAAAATTAATATACTTTGAATAGAGATTAGTTCAGTTTTTGTAGCTAAATTTTTGTCAAACCCTGAATTCCAGTGCATGTAGGATATACGCGTATGACACGAGTTTTAAGGTTCCTCAATTTGAGAAGTATATCTTGATATTGAAAACACTCAAAATGTTGAGGTTCCTCTTCACTTCAGATTTCTACTTTACTTGAATTATGTATGTGTCACTTATTTTTGTTGTCGTTGCGTATAGTTTCTTGATGAATACCCAGAACACCAAGAATTTGCAGATTCCCTACTCTATTGTAACAAACAAGTTCTTTGCACAAAATTCTGAAATAAACAATCTGGATGAAGATACTCAGAAGACATTACATGCAACACTGCTGGCAGGAGAGTCCAGAACTGGATCTGTAAGTTGTGTTTCTTTCTAAATGGTCAAATTAAAAACATGTACCTAAATGGTATACAGACATCACCAAAATTTTGATGTGGAGGTTTTCTGTTGGCATGACATGAGAAAATGCACAAAGTCTAGTAACAGTGTTAGAGACATGCCTCCACTTGTGTTACAACCTGTGTTTAAACAAGGCATTAGAGCTAGTGGATCATATCTTAACAGAAGTGTGAGTATCAAAAGATGGCAATTTTATAGCAGCTTTGGAAAATGGCTTCTTTGTTGTCCCTTGCCACTCTCATCTCCTCTTCTGGTTCTGTGTTGATTTAGGAGTGGTGTCATCTACAGAATGTCCAGTTCTACCCTTGGGAGGTGCATTATTTCTCAAGGTGTCTGGACACTGGTCTTGTTTCTGTATTTTGAGATCAATAAAAAAAATCATTAATTATGCCATTACATTTGGGACTACCATAGTTCTGGCAAGGGTTACGCACACTCATCTTTCCTGTTCCCTAGATGCTGGGCTTCATAGTACAAACCTTATAATTGCCCCAAGACTTTGTGGTGCATTATGGAAGTTCAGATATTTATTTGCAAAACTGTTTCTAAGACAGAGTCCCAGAAGGGGAAAAATATTGTTTATCCTAGAGGATAAGTATCTCTTTTTAGAATGGTGAAATACTGTCAGGTCTACTACATTTTCACCCCAAGCACTGTTACTGAAAAGAGCCTGCTGTCCAAAGATTGCCTTTGATTAGTGTGCATGCATATGCAATAAGACGTAAGTGTGATTCCTCAGAATTAAATTCCAAGAAGAGGAAATAAGGGCAGGGAGGGGAGAAGATTAAAGTGTTCATACTTTACCCAAGTTTGATAATTACCTTCTTGGATTAATTTTGTCTAATCTGTGTAGCTATTGATTTGGCAATAATTTGTATTACATCACATAATTAGTCATGCTATACCATCTCTTTCTTCACTTTTGAGTTATATTTCCCAAGGCTTTTTGTACTAAAACATTGCTGATTGCATATAAATTAGAATAATTAGTAGCTTTAGCAGTAGATGGCACTATAAGGTATTATGTTAATTTATATGATTTTCACTGAAGAGCTGAATTCTGTCCACCTTTCAGAGTGGAAAATATATTGTTCCTTCACCTTAAACACCCTTCTAGGGACATGTGTTGATAGAAATAGTTTTCATAGCTAATTTAACTACTTATGCTTTCAGAAAGACAGAGCTCTGTGCCTATTTCATTTGGAGGCACAACAGGTGCTTTTTGGCAAAGGTGGGGAATAATAGTTTCTTGTTTTTAGAATAGGCAATTTACCTTTGTAATGAATTGTTCCCCATATTGATTTTGAGCATTTATCCACATAAATGGAGCAACTGCATGAAGAATCTAGAAGTGGAATAGTTGTGATTGCTAGAATTAATTCTTCAATAACAGTATTCTAAAAGTTGTATTTTGTTTCCACTGATTAGCAAAACAATAGTTAACCATTAAGAAGTTAATGGATTACAACAGTTGTTCTTGACAGTATTTCATAATCCATCAGTTGTCATTATAATGCAAAAATTAGTGTGAAATATCAGATGTCTTGTGGAAAAGTTTCTATGACGTTAAGAGCATCTTTTGTGAACTTATTTTTGTGAGAATTGGTAATGAATTTGACCATGTGTAGTAATTGGTAGTTTGTGCAATTAAACTATGAAGTTGAAATTATTCATATGAACATTGATGGGATGAAGGGATTTGCAGTCTGATCCCTTGTGACCTAGACAATCTGGAATGAATTTATGGGAGAAATTAGAGATTAATAAATGTATTTTCTTATGTTCTTTTGCTTTTTTTTTAAAGTCCCAGAGGTATGTTTGAAAGCTGAATGAAAAAACTTTACCAACCATTTTATGTTCAATCGCTACCAAACTTTTCAACAAGGAACTTTTTACGGCTCACAATTGCCTTAGTGGAACATAAACATTCAAAATCATTACAACATATTAGGACTCTTACCTTGTTTAAGTTAACTGATGTTAAATGGGACTGCATTCTAGAAAAAGTTTTGTATGTTTTCTCATTACATGATGAGCATACAGGGTTCAGTTGTTATTTTCACCTGTACTTTCTCACGTTTTCATAAGTTGTCTTTCCCCCCAGGTCGTACTGTCCTTTGTGCTAAGTAAGTTCAAGAGAAATTTCATTTTCCAACAAAATCTTTTAGGAAAAAAATTTTTGTTCTGTACTGTGCTTTCAAAATATTAATATCACTGCCTCAATCAAATCCCTGTGAACGTCACTGCCATAATAATCATATTTTAGCTGTTGATGGTTCTGTTTTCAGAAGGTATTAAAGCCCAAAAATTTGGAAGATAACAAACTGCCAGCAGAATTTAAAAGAAAAAGTGCATAGATAAACTATTAAAAAAATCTCAACGTATATCAAGTTTTCTTTTCCAGATAACGACTTGTTTTACCTTAGACTTTAGCTGAAAGAATGAGAATTTCAGACCCTTCTGGTTTTAGCAGCCACAACCTTGAAAGTGATGGTGTTTTTTGTCATTGTTTAAAGGAAGACTGAAACAAACCTTACATATTAACTAAGGAATTAGAATTTGCAGAAATTCATTTTCTTGCCTATTATAACTAAAAATAGCAGAGGAAAATATAGCACTTCTGCAGTATTGTAAATCATATAATTAACTGACATTACAAGTTTGCTTTGATAGAGGAAACATTTGTCTCTTGGGATAACTTACAGTAAATGATGCCAATATTGCCTTGTCCTAATAGGATGATTAAATGTTTAAATGATTGATTCAGAAGTTCTGTGTTTGTTCTAAGTTTGAATCTGTCATTCCACTTTCAAGTTGTGTTCCATGCTCCTTCTCCTTATGCCTTAATGCAAGCCATTAAATTGTGAACACAGAATGTGACTCCTCAGTCCTGAAAAGATTTAGGGAAATTAATTTTATGCACAAATGTAGACCTGTTCTTTTTCAATAGGGCTATTGCAATAAGTAAATTCAGCATAGATATTTTTACAAGATTGGGAACTTCAGAAATGTGTGTCTGTCCCTTTCTTACTTCTCTTCAGGATATGAATTCTCTGGTGATAGATTATTCTAGCACAGACCCAAATAAGGACTTCAGGAAGCTATTGCTTCTGTAATGTAAATAATGACAGTTCTCTGCTAATGGGATGATAATTTAAAGAATATATGGAAATGTGGTAATTCTCACATTCTCATTAGTGGTTTGGAAGATGAGCAATATTAATTTCAAGTGTCTCTTTTCCTGGTAAAACTAAGAAATGTGAAATTGCTTCTAAAGCTGGCTTTTATTTCTTTTCTGCCTATGAACCTACACTTTAATTCCAATGTTGTAGCTCATATGCAGAATAAATACCACAGCAGATGGATTTTTAACCTTTTTACATGTTCAGGTTTTGTTTGTTTGGTTTTTTTTTCTTGTTTGTTTCACTACTTTATTTGATCCATGGAGCAATGCATGGTTTGGATGAGTCAAATGTGAGTGCAAAAAAAGTCAGTGTATTTTTCACCCTTGCCATAAAGAATTGGGCAAACATCATAATTTTATTTTCTGTCTGTATGTGCCTGAAATCAGTGGTTCAGATGAAACCACCCTATCCATCATCTGGAAAAGTAACCGTTTATACACGGCAACGTTGTACTCGGAGTACATTATTGTTGCACATCAATGTAGATTGCAATGTTTATCTTGGAACAGGAGTGATGCTACCAATATATAGTTTTCCCCTTGTGGAATTTTCAGTCTTGGAAGATTATATTCTTTGTTTGTTACGTTAATAGTGCTTTGTTTCTTTACACTGTGGGCTTACCCTGATGCAAGAGATGCAGCTACCTGACACATAAGCATAAAAGGTTTTAAAGTTTGTTCTCAGATCTGGAATATTTTTGTTTCATTTGTAGGAGGGTGATTGTCATTTTTGCACAAAAACCTCGTGTTCTCGGTTTGCTTTGGCTGCTCTATGGTCATGCATTGCAATAAGTATTAATAATTTTACTTCTACTGTTAGATGAAAGAGGTAGTAATTAACATCCAGACAGTAGAGATGAATCGGCTATAGGTAATCCTTTCATTAGTTCTATGGTTTTGCTTCCCATCAATTTCAGTATTCAGCCAGAACCACCCTTTCTGTTTGTTGTCCTTCATTAAACACGACCCTAGGTGTCCCCCTTTCTTCATTTCAGTAATGACTTCTGGCAGAAAGCTAAAAAACAGCCTATGCTACAGGTAACTGTTGTAGGATTTGGCCATCAGGGGAGAAGCTGAAGTGTCTTAAGTGGAGAATAATGAAGTACTGATTTGATACCCATTGATTCCAGCTGAATCTGTGCTGATGCATTACTTGTTTTGGCCTCAAAGTTTTAATGTGCTAAACATTTTCCCATATGAGACTGCGGGCAAGGCTTGTGTTGGTATTTTCCTACATGTCTTCCAAACTTGAGTTTGAGTAGTGTCAATTCTGCTTCTTCCCATTAAATTTTGTGCTGATAACTCTATTTATATCTTAATGTGTCACAAATACAAATAGAGTTTTACTGCCTTTAGAGCTCATAAGCTGTGATCCACGTGATCAGGGCAGTCATTCCATCAAGTCTGTTACCAAAGCATTTAAGTGGGTTTAAGAGTGTGTGAAAGTATTTTCACAGGTAATTCTTCTTTGACTACTAAGGCATAATGTTGGAAGTGATATCAAAGCAGAGAAATCTTTGAGACATCAGGAAAAAGAATGTAGATTTTTGGAGCTTACTATATATAAAGTGCAAACAGTATTCCATGAATAGAGCACCTGCATTTAAAAAAAAAGAAAACAAAACCAAAATAAACCCAAAACCAAACAAGCCCCTTCCTCCCCCCCAAAAAAAAACCAAAACCAAAAACAAACAAACCCAAAGCAAACAACAACAACAAAACACAGTTATTTTTACAAACAAATATTTGAAAACTTTAAACTTAGTTTAAACTTGGTCCTGCCTGGAATTTCCTGCCCTCTTTTATTAATTTTTCACCTAAATATCTTTGGAGCATTTTCTTTCTTTTACTCCCATAGATTGACTTATTTTCAGACTGGCAAATACATGAACAATCTGGCTCCTATTAGGTCATGAAATATGTAAACTGAATGCCTGTGCTGCGAGACTGAATGATGGGCTGATACACTTCTGCATAAAAGGTTGGCACTGTTCCTGGAACTGGTCAGTGATTTGGTTGTACTCATTTGCAGAGTAAAGCACTATGAGACGGTATAGAATATGTCCCCTTGGAAACTAATTTGATCTTGACTGTCTGGTCTATAGTCAGGCAAAATACCTCTGAAACCTGTATCATACTTGCTTATCTTTTATATATAAAAGTTGGATAACTGTTTTATAAATATGTTTTCTCAACTGGTGCCTCATACTGTTACTGTATTTTTTTATTTGTCATTTCTCTAGCATAGCAGTATCTTGTTTTACACAATTATTCAACTGCAATTATTAAAGTAAAAAAAAAAAAAACCAAAACCAAAACAAACAAAAAAACCAAAACCAACAAAACATTGGTTATACTTAAGACCACACAGCCTATATTATTTAGCCTTCTATGTAAAGAGAACAGAGCTTTCTATGATTATCAGTTGTAAACACAAATGCATCACTTTTCAGCCCTGCTTCTGTTCAGAACCCTACCACACAAATATGGATGAATTTTCTGCACTGGGACAAGAATGCCTCATTCAATGCCTTGTGTCTACTTCAAGACATTGTGTATGTGAATGTATTTGAATGTACTTATGTACATATTTGTGTTTGCTTCTGAATTCACTGACTGAACTTGGTTTATATGATTGTCATTGGCTTCTTTTCTGAATCACAAAAGAATCACTTTGCTTCAATAAAGATTTTTTTTTTTTAATAAAAAATTAGCCTGCGACAGAGGAATTCTTGCCTTACAGGAGCATCTCCTAGCTGTCCTTAATTGAATCAATAAATTTCAAAAGCAAATGCATCTACCAGTGGGTGACAAGCAGCTGTAACAAACAGCTATGTAAGGTAGGAAATTACACTGCATTTTGGTGTTTGTTCAGGTAAATGTAACAGAAGCTTACATGCTGTTAGAATCATGCATACACGTATGAACATGCTCACACGCACATAAAAAATGCTGAGAATAAAATTAGTCTGCAGGTAACTTAGAGATGAAGCCATTGGCCTCAGTTTGCTGCCTATTTTCACCAGAGAAGATTTCAGAAACTCAGTAAGAAATAATAAGGAGATTATAGTTAAACTTCAGAGGACTCATACTGACTGTTCGTATGCCTTATCCTTTAATGACTGTATCTTCAAAGAAGTAGTGGCATCTTCATCTCAGAAGAGGCTTTACGAAGTCACTTATTAAGCACTGCTCACTGTTTTTTGATATGCTGGTCAAGCAGTGATTCTAAATGCAGTCATTTAAGATTACAAGCCTCATATCAAACTATTTTGAAAGTCTTCCCATTGTCTTCAATGACTTTTCAATTAAATCATTTATCAGACATTCTTCTTTCATCCTGAAATCATATTCCTGATTTCTGCCTTCTAGACTTTGCACTGTTATGTTCCTGCTTCTTTATCTTTTGCTCTGTCTGCCGTTTCCTCACATGTTTTTCTGTCTATCCTTTTCTTCTGCCAGCCTGTTGCCACTGCAGGCACTTCCAGGGACAAGCTTAAAGTAGATGACTGCTCTCTTCCATTTTGCCAGCATTCCTCTACCTTATTTCAGATAGATCTGTGAGATAGGTAACTTTCAGATAGCTTGCCAACAAACTTTGAACCTGGTCTTTCAGAAGTATGAGAGCTGGCTTGCTCCTTATTGCTAGATATCCTTGTATTGAACTGATGCCTTAAGCTTTGATCATACAACAAAGACCATACAAATACAGCGTCCACAGTGTATCTTTAGACTGGAACTTTAGAAGTTAAACTCTTGTTTTCACTGCATTTTTGAGGTCTGTTTTCTGCGTTCAACAAACAGTGAAAAAATAATTGCCATTTCCCTAGTGTAGAACGTTTTATAAGAAATCGATGTCATTAAGTGATTGCTATCTTGGCATAGTGATGCTTTTCTGCTGCTTTTCAAGATAGTAAATATTTGTAGTTATGAACACAGGTATATACGTGCTCACTGTGTCTCAAGTACTTTAGTGCAGAGAGGCAGATGATGCTGGAGCGTGTAAATTATTTTTACGAACAAGAAAGAGCTGTACAAATATTGTTTTATAGCAGTCCAATTTCCTACTGACTTACTGTAACCATAAAACTAACTCATTAAGACTCGTTTTTACCTTATCGAGAAAGTTTTTTGACTGTTTCACATAGTCTCAGAAGTGCGTGTCACCGGAGTTCCTGCTCTTGCAGTTACATAATATATTAAAATTTCTTATGCATCTCTTATATGTTTGCTTGTGCGTTGTTTTCTTTTTACTATTGTGTTTTCCATAGTGCACTTACAGCTTGAACCCAAAGAAGCAGAATACTTGTTGAATAAGGTATAATATTTTTCTGTTTAACTGCAATTTATTAAGAGGAAAAGATTTTTTTTTAAAGTTAAAAAAGAATAATGTCATGGAAGATGAAGAGGTAGAGCCTGTAACTTCTGTGAGTAGTTCTTCACTGTTTAATCTGTACTGCTGAAATGGGTGCTAGCACACAGGCTGAACTTGTCTTGGATGCAGCTACTAGAAAAGCAGGTCTGAAGTTCAAAAGGGTTGGATCTGGCGTGTTGATTACACCATTTACTTTATTATTACCTCTCATTAAAAGTTAGATATACTTTATGTGTGTTTAAGATGGATCTGAACCAACGTCTAGAGATTTTGAGTCAGGTTTTTGAGCCAGGACAGTAATCTCAGAATTAATTATCGTGTAAAAATTAAATTATGTTTAAGTTCCTTTAAATCTTGATCATTAATGAAAATAAATTATTTTTTTTTCATCTCCTCCTTACAAACCTGTTGAGTTTTTTTAGGACTTTTAGGCAGTTTGAGGATTTACTGATTGAAGAAGCTTAATTGTATATCCAGGAAGGGGTTTTATTAGATATTACACAAAACAATAAAAATGTGGCTATTCATAAGGTAATTTATTTGTGAAACTAACAAATATATTTAGGAATTATAGACTCCTAAAATATTCAGCCTTAGAGCATTAATACAGGTAAATATGATAAATAATTACATTAAACTGGTTACCAAGGAGGTGTAGCAGTATCAAGTTGCTATGGAAATGTTTGGTCCCTGCTCAGAGATGCCAGCACAGCTAATGCAATCTCTTCTAGTTGCATCACCTTAGCCAGATAAAAATCAAGATGCGGGGGAGGGGAGAGGGAAGAAATACCAGTGATACAAGTGAGATACAAATCAGGATTTTTGGAAAAGGACATGTAGAAACCATAAAACTGATACATTTTGAGTTATGTCAAATGTCCAAACTTTACTTCATATCCAGAGTATTTCACAGAATGGAAGAATATTCATCTTGACAGTTAGAAATACAAGAGTTATATTATGGTGTGCATAGATTTTTAGTGACCAAGTTGCCATGAATCTACTCATCAGTCTTTAGCAAATCTTCAAGTACGATTTCTTTCATGGATGTTGTTACGGAATATATAACTCTCTCTGTAGGGGAGTTTTATCATATCTTTAAGATTGTTTTCTGAAGCATACAGTTACGCTGTGGTATTGAATAATGAGTAGACACTGAATGATTCCATGCTATGACAACTGTATAACATGATATGTGCCACTCTAGTTTCATAATGGACTTTCTATGTCATACATTTTGAAAACAAAGGAAATACTGATTAGACTCAGTATCATGGCCTTAGTTCCCACAGGTAGCATGAAGTCTGTAATCTCTGATTTATGGAAGATCGTACTACTGAAACATTTATTTTGGGGTAGAACCAGAGCATTCTTACTGCCCATTCAACCATCCTAGCTGAATGAATTCCCGAAAGTTTCCACAGTTGCTGTGCGTACTAACAAACTTGTAGCAGATGTTTGTTGAGACAGTGAGCGTTGTATTTTCTTCTTTATAAATAAGAAGAAATAAAGGCTTTGTAGCAGATGCTAGGTGTAGAAACAGTGAATATTGCATAGCTTATGCCTATTTCATTTGCAACTATCATCTCCAGTCCAGTTTGAAAGAGCGCGAGTAGATTCTTAATTAGGTTGAAATTTGTCATTAGTTTAGGATTGCTGTAGCTTGAAAACAGACTAGTACTTATTTCATTCCTTCTATGCTTGGATGCTTACTATGTATAAAAATTTTAATTTTCCTATTTCCTCTTTCCAAATACAAAATTACCATGTTTTATCATTCACAGGTAGTGTGCTAATAGTACTGGTGGCCAGGCAAGCCAGTTTCTAGTGACCAAGTGTTCTTGAAGAGACAATCGTAACAGCAGGATTGCAATCAAATGGCTTGAGTAATAGATCTATTACAGGAGAAAAGGCACTATTATTCAAGAATGTTTTCAATGGTTTAACTGTTCTCTTGAATTCTTGGCTTTCTTGTAATTTGGGAGATTTGCCTTTGAGGTTCGTGTGTAGGATTTAAGGGAGTCGGAGCCAATTTCACTTGGAGTAGGTGTTGAGTGTCTGTGAAGTACTCCCTGATGCTTCACGATTATAGGTTTAGATTAGAAATGAGAGTTAGTATCAATACTGAATTCAGGACTTCTGTTCATCACTGTGTTGTGAGAAACACAACAGACCTTCCTTTTCTAGCTGCATTATGTCATCTTTGGTTTCTTAGATTACTTTTTCCAAGTATCCATATCTTTACCCAGGGACCCATTTTTATCCCTGATTACCTTCTGCCGATTCTCCTAGGCTCTTTGACTACCAACTGCAGTTTTCTTAAAGAAGTAAGACAAACATGAGAGATTTGCTTGAAATTTGCATAAAGACAACATTTCAGAGCACAAGATTTATGTAATACGGAAACAGGTGAATCATGAGGATAGAGATATGTACTGCAAGATAACGTAAGCATGGTAGAACTCTGTCGGGGACTAGGAGCAGCGTTGATCAAAGTAGATAGGTAAGCCAACAGCGGTGTATGTGTCATTAAATAAATATGCCATTAAACTGCTACTAGAACATCCTATTCTATCCCAATACCTATTCCTGAGACTCTTGATCACAATTCAAATTTCAGGATTCTGCAGCTGATGGGAAAAATATGCATCTGAATTATGAATGCAGATTATTTCCCGGTATTTTCTTTGGGTCCTTGGGAGGCTCCAAATACATGTGTAGGTTTGTCAAAACTTGCAAACTTCATGGGAGCTAGTACTTTTTCTGTTGGAAACACTGGGATATATGGTTGCAGTACAGATCATCTGTGGCTTATTTTGAAGATTGTACTTCATGTAAAACACAGCAGAAAAAGAAATGTGTCACACTATGTACCCAAACTGTTGAGATCTACAAAACTCAAATCCAAGTGTCAGGATCTTAGCTATCTCTGCAAGCAGTGCTTCCAGAAAATACAAAGATGTTCCCAAAACGTTGCTGTAGTTTGTGGGGTTTTTTATTTAAAAAAAAAAAAAAAAAAAAAAAAGTAGTACCCTCCCCTTGGTGCAAAGATATATTTCAGTGCTATTTGGTGCCTCTAAATTGAAGTTGTGGTTGGGGGGGAAGGGATGCGGGAAGAGGAAAGAGGAAGATAACGGGAAGCTATCTTTCGGTTTCTTAAAACACCCAGAAGATTTGAAAGGAACTACATTTCAGTAGATTGATGAGACTTGGCCACGTATATCAACTACAGCTAAAACTGCTCATTCTGTTCTCAGTCAGAAAAAGAGACTGGATGCCAGCATTCAAAAGTAATTTTTCTTTCTTGATGTAAAGTACTAGGTACATGGCAATCTGTCAAGTGAAAGCCTGTGGAAATCGAGTAGTTGGGCTGACAGATACTATCAGAAAAGTCATTATTTAATAAAAGAAATGCATGAAGTTGTAAGATACAAAAATTATTACATAACCTTGTTGTTGTTAGCAGATCTTGTAAAACAGCCTGTGTAGTATCTGATGCTAACAGCAAGAGAGTGTGTTTTTATTTCCACTCATCAGTAGTAAATAGTGATTAAAGTCAAGCAATGGTAGCAGTTTTTGTTGATTACTCTTTGCACCAAACGTAAAGAGGAAAGTACTAGAAGTTTGCTAGACTAAACATGATTCTGAAGAAAAAAATTGCTTCCTAGCAAGGTTTCTTAAAGGAATGATACAGAGAAGTATGAAGATCTGTCAGAGCTGTAGAAAGCTGATAGACAGCTGATGCGGTGACAGAACAAAGAGATGGCTCTATCAGGAGAACGCAAGACTGAAACTTGGAAGGGACCAAGGTAATTTCTGTCACAAATACCTTTGTGTAGCACATTCTCTATGTTTTATTAACTTCTATTTTTCTCACTGTTATAATGCTACATGTAATTTTTGCAATTTAATTAAAAAAAATGCTCTTTGCAGATCGTATGAGAGAGTATCTTGTGTAGAGTGGGAAAAAGGAATCATTAAGACTACTTTACTGGAAAACAGAATATTCTGTTGCCATAAACTAAGTGGGAGTGAGGTATGTAGAAGTGGGAGGGGAGAAAAAAGGATAGGAAAAAAAAATTACATGTGGCATTAACCAGTTGTACTTTGAGCTTTCTGTAATCCAACTACTTTGTACAACTATGTTGCAAGTGGCTGATACCTTCTGCATCTATAGCTGTACTTTCAATGGATGCCAAGAAAGAACATTTTAAGGCCATTTTGTGGGACAACTTTAAAATTCTGATAGAAATACGAAATAAGAAGAGAGAATGAGAAACAACTTGATCTAAAAGAAGTTGTCAGTCTATTACAGTAGAACTGGGAAACATTTTGAGCTAGAAAAGAAGTTTTAAGTAGAAGCTGTTGTGCACTTAAAAAATTAAATACAACAGATAAACTGTCTCAAGTGCTACGTTAACTTAGTGATTTTGATAATACTAATGATTGCTATTGCTGATAGCTCATGAAATCAGGTTAAACTAACAAAAAAATACAGATTTTTAAAAAAAATTTTGGAAGCAGAATTCTAAACCATCATTTTAAAGGAAAAATGAATTCCTTCATACACCCTACCCCACTCCATTGACTTCTGATGCAGAATGAAAGCAAGTTTCAAAAATCCTCAACTTTTTTTTGTTTAAAAATAGAATCTTTGACTGCTGGTGTAAGGCCAGCAAGTCTTGCATCCTTTGTGAGATAATTAACTCTCTAATACCTGGAATTAATATAATACTTTGCAAAGTATGCACTTACAAGAACAGATGGGGGTGATTAAATGGTGGCTTATTATTGAGTCCCCTAACACCAAATACCATTGTTTGACTTCCATTTAGTAATGTTAGAGCTGTTGTGTTTGAATGTGTTCAAATTTTAATTACAACCATTTCCCATGTCTGATATTTTCTTTCATTTTTAATACATCTGATTAGTGCTTCAGGGCCTACTACTTCACTTTCACCATACAAATGAGGTTTAAATTCCTCAAGGGTTACTACATTCACTTTTTGATTGTTGAGGGACTTTTTTATTGTGTTCATTAGAGTATATTACTTTAAATCTTCTTTACTAAAGATTTTTCTTTTTTAAGAAGGCTCATTTTTAATGGTTGCAGTAAGGACTAACTGAGAAATTAAAAGCGGTAGCGAACTAGTGAAATGGCCAACACTTTGTAAATAAGCTTCATTTGAGTAAAATTACTTGGAATATATTTTGTTCTAAAACTTCAGAACAATAGTAACAAAATAAGGGTTGCTATGTTTGTATCTATGCGGTTTGCATTTCATAAAATATTAAAATACTACTGTGTTGTTATGCTAACATAGTTCTGTTTGGTTATATAGGTACCTTTACTTGATTATTTCTGTAATGAGTTGATCAATAGTTGAATACAATTTTCAAATATGAGCAAGTGTAATCTCCAGGCTACTTGACAATGCATATTTTGCCTTAAGTATGATCAAAGTGTATTTCATTATAAGTTATAACTTTTGCTATAGGAAAAAAAAAATTAGAACAGTTTGAATAAAATTGATGGAAAGGGAAAAAAAAGAAAAAATGAGAGTTCTTTATCAGTGATCTTTCAACTTAACCCTACTCTCCCTGCCCCTGAGTCCCATTAAATAGATGTTGACCAAATATTTAATGAAAAGCACTGATCAGGAATGGTTTACTTTAGAAAGCTAGAAAACTATTCCTACACTTCTCCTTGTGGAAGCTGTCAGTTACCATAAATCAGCAAGACGTATCATGACCTGCAAAAAGTCCTCTAGCACATATCTTATGAATTGAATCAAGGACAAAGAAATGCCCTCTCTATGCAACCTCTCACTGCAGGGCATGTCAGCAGCTGGAAAAATGCCAAGTTTCTGGAGAAATCCCAAACTCAAAGAATCAAAATTGGCAATAAAAAGCCACATAGGCAGCCTTTATAAAGCACAGGAGTATACAGTATAGGGAGATACTGAGTGGAAGTAGACATTTGACCAAATTATGGCATTTTAGTTTCTTATTTTAATGTCCCGTTCTTCAGCAATCTGCATCGCGTAATTTTCTATTCCCCCTTTCTCATCCTCCCTCCAGTTTTAACAACTTACTGTGCAAGGCCAAATGTTTTCAGTGAGCACTCAGTGTTATGTCTTTTGTCACATTGCTGTACCTTATATTTTGTTGCTTTTTTATTAAGAACAACTTTTCTGCTGAATCACAGGCCATACCATGAAAACTGCCAACCATATTTGCAGTTGCAGTTGTTCAGAATTTCAACTCAAGATCGATTTCCATTCGCATTTTTAACATTTTCTGCTGTTTTTTCTGTGCTTATGGGCAGAGGGTCGTCTCAAACCATATCCCTTGCACTGTGTGAAAAAGACAGGGAAGTGTAAAAGCCCCTTTTGAGCAGGCAGAAGATCTTGGCCTGGTGCATGCAATGTAGTAGATGGCTGTACTGGATCGCCCAAATAGAGGGATTCCTGTCAAAGCCAGAGCCTGGCAGGTGAGCTTTGAGCTCATCTTGGAATGGGATACGTACATTGTAGGCAAGTTCATAACATACAGACCTAGGGTAGCTACTGTAATGTAATCAGATAAGGATGAAGATAGCTTAGCGTGATCTCTGTCCCATTTACTGTAAGTGTGGGATTGTTGATAGCCTTTTTCTTAAGGAAGAGATTTTTAAATTCCTAATGCATAATGATTCAATTACATCGCACCTGGGATTGGAATCAGAATCTCCAGCATTCTTTAGAGAGAGAAAATTAAAGGGTCAAGCTTTGAAAAAGTGCACAAGACATCCATGCTCTATCTCCTTCCTACTCTTAAGATGCTTAATGACAACAAGCTGAGCTTACTTGAAAATCGGCCGATTTATTTGGGTGCTAAAATAAGATAAACTCCTTTGAAAATCTGGCCCCAATACCAGCACTGCGAGAGCTACTTATGTATTTAAAAAGGCTTAAAAGTCTAAGAATAGGAAGTTACAGATTCTTTTGAAGGAAAGTGGTAGAAACCGTGATATTTGCCCTGCTGAGTGATGCGCTTAGCTGAGTTTTAAAGGGAGGAATATTGGCTAGACACTCTAGTGCTTATATAGTATCTATGCAATTTAGAGTTTCTTCCTGGGCTTCCCTTCAGGTGAATGTTTAGGAATTTCCTACTTGTGCTCATTTTTTGGCGGAACACTTAGCACTGCAAGATATGAATTATTTGCTCAGTTGCCTTGACACAATTGTTCAAATTGTTCCGTGCTACTGAACATTGGTCATCTCATTGATCACACCTGCATATCTCTTAGGGTAATTACGTTTTAACTTAACCTGACAAAAAATGAAAAGAAATTATGTGAAATTTATTAGTGAAACCTATTTTAAGTGAGAAGTTATCCAAGGCTTTTACTGTCAAATATCTGCACATACGCTCTTTTCTTTAAAACGCTTCATTTTGAATCCTGTCATCCTGATACCCTTTTTTAAAATACAGGTTTCTGTTGGTTACCTGTGTTCATTTCAGCATAGTTGCTTCTAATTTGCATTGTTCTGAGAGGCGAATCTAGCCTAGTAATTGTTGTAATAGTCTCAGCTACACCTGCAAAAACAGTGATACTACCTTTTGAATTGGCATATATTTAGTATGCCTCACAATGTCTCTGGAGAAACCTACAATTTAGTCAATATTTTATTCGTATTTACTGAAACTCATGCTGCAATAAAGTGAAATAAGTATTGGTTTATAATCTAAGGCAAATACATTGGTCTCTATAAGGACAGCACTTCAAATGCAAGTTTGTTGTGATACCTCCTTGAATATAAAGTGCATTGAATTGGGAGAGAGCACACGCTAATTTTGAAATATTTAACCGTTCTTTATTAAAGAAAAAATGGATAATAGGCAGAGTTGACTGAAGAGCAATAGTTCTCTTTTGTGGAAGACTTTATTTCCAAATGTGTTTTCTTTGAGACTTTTTCTCTGAAAAAAGAAAATAATGTTCTAGTTTGAAGCTGTTCACCTGGCAGCCTGCCTAGGAGCCGTCGATGTCAGGAGCTCATGCTTAGTCTTCCAGGTCATCCAGGCTTTCAGCCCACCAGGTGAGCTGCCAGGAGCTAAACAAGCACGCTAGTGAGAGGAACAGAAAAAGGTTTCCCATAGAAACATGCTTTGGCATGTGAATCTGGAAACGTTGCTTTGGCAGTGTTCGACAGATCCAAAATTAAACTGTTTCATGTGACGTTTCAATTTAAATAAGTCAGCAAATATCATGGAGTAATATTTTCTTTTTTGTAGCTATCTTTCATTTTAGTTCCATCTTGGACTGGGGAAGGTTATAGAAGTGATATAGTAGTTACAGCATCAGCATTAATATAGTTTAGGCCTGGACAGAGTAGCTTTTGATTTGTGGATTATGTATACTTTAGAAGTGGTCCAGGGAAAGTGTTTGCTATTTACATATTGTACTTTTACAGCATATACATAGAGGCATAGTAGTAAAATAAAATTCTCATCTGTGTTTACATCCTAATTTTTATAATAAAACTTACTCTCTGTAAGTGCAAAGTAATTGGTACAGATACATGGAGACTGAACATATGGAAGACCACCACTATTCTCTCTATTAAGTGCTGTGCAAGATTTTGTCAACTCGTTTATGGAAGGAATGCTGAAACTTGATACTGAGTTTGTAGGAGTCTAAAGACAGCTTTTATCTCTTGCATGAGACTTTACCCTGGATGAATGCTTAAATTCCCTCCTATCCTCTATGTAACCGATGAGCTGATAGGATGATAGAGAAAGAGAGTACCAAAGATGACAGGAAAGCAGGCAAAAGGAAAACCACTATACTGGCGATGGTGCTAGATATGAACAAAATTGTAACAGAACTGGGAATTTGTGTGTTTAAAATGGTCACTTTGTTTAAAACTCTGTCGTGGTTTGGACGCTCTGAGATTTGAAGAAATAGTGTCAGAGGGAATGAAACGGACTGAGTCAGTGTGGTATGGTCAAATGCAAGTGAGCAAGGAAGTAAATGATAAAGTTATAGTGTTTGCTCCATACCCCTAGTTATTAATCACTGTACATCTCTGTGTATTTTGCATTTAAAATACTTCATTAATGAGTAGCTACTTGACATGATGTGCATTTAGGGAGGGCAAAGGGACATTAACCATTTGCAATAAGACACTAAATCCAGACTGGGTTCGTAGTCATTATAACCAATTTGTTTAGACTGCTGGGCAAACATTCAAACTGCAGATCATGAAATGACTATGTGGTTAAGTATATTTCAGTAAAATAAGCCTGAAAAATAGAAGAGTAGCAGAGATTGAGGTATTTTTTTATTATTATCACTTACATAGAGTTTGGGGATTTATAAAGCATTGATGGGGTTGAGGTAATGGTGATTGCATTCAGTAAATAAAGGAAAAAATTAATTCCCTCAGCTGTAATTTCAAGACCTTCTGCTAATACTAGAATATATTTACACATTTTAGGAAGATTAAAACTATAAAAAGGAAGTTAATCAGTTTGCATTAATCATAGTCAGAGAGAAACTCCATTGACAATTCGAAGAATGAAAATACGCATCACAATCCATAATTGGTGTGGTTTAACTTACTTTGCAGAGTCAGTCTTTGATTTAATGTATCATTTAATTAGGTAAAATAATTACAGTTTTGTGTTAAATAGATATTCTAGGTATATGGTAGATGTTAATGGGGAAAATATGAAGATGAGTAACCATACCGCAGACAGTGCTGCTGCTCAGTACTAATATGAGATATACTGTTCACCAGTTACTTTACTGAACCCCAAAGTATTGTCATTACTTATTTTTTTTCCTTTCAAGCTTGTAGAAATTTTGTCTCATCGAATATGACAGGATTATGTGATGCACTTTGTAAAAAATAAATGTCTAAGAATTAAGCTACAGTAAAGTGTACAAAAGGAGCAAATTTTTTGTGTTGGTCTTAATAACATTAGTTGATAAAACAGAAGCAGACCTTTGGAAAAAAACATTGCAGATTCATTACCATCACCACGTGGTACACAGGATAGAATTTTGCTGAAAGGGAACAGAACTGAGAAAATATCTATTCCCTTTGGGCAGCTTATGTTTGAAAGCAGAAAATTAGAGAATTGCATACCTTCAAGATCTAGGGTATCTTGACTTTTATAAAGGAGTATATCTACTTCTGGTGTCATAATTCCATGCTTTGTCAAAAAGGAAAGCCGCAACTCCTTTTAATGCTTTCTTTGTTGCCTGCCTAAGCCTCATTAAATGGTCAGTTATTGGGATCTAATCTTCCCAGAATAAATTCCTGGCTATTTTTCTTAATTTGTAAGACTATCAGCCTTTAGAAGGGCCAGTGTTTCTTTTCTCCAAATATTCAGCAACATTAAGATTAATATATGATTTCTACAGCACTTCTAAAGCCATTTTGATATCAGAAACTTTTGCTTCCATTTTTTTACGTGGATAGAGCAAAAAGAGCCAGTACAACCTTCAAAGGAAGCATAATTTGCAGGGGTAGCTGATCTGTAAGGTGTGCAGTCCCCACTCAGTAATCAATTTTCTTGCATGGGACATGTTTACCTTGTTGATCCTTTTCACTCTTAGCTGAGTTTCTCATCTATCTCAGGGCCCTGAGCCGGCGTTTTTGTATACCTTATTGGTGGTGGTTTCCTTCAGAGATCTCATTACCAGGTCCTAAGGAAGTAGAATTGTGTTTGGATGAAAAACTTCTTAATGTTTTCCTTAGATTTCTAACTTCTTAGTGCTGAAGAAATGTTACCTGTGTGAATTTGACAAGAGTGGTATGCCTGGTAAATGTGCAAGATACTCTTTGGATAAGTAAGTGATCACTTGGCTTCTAGCACTGATTGGCATATCTTTTGTACAGTTATGCCGCTCATACTGTTTATTTTGTTAGTGTGCATGCTGGGGTTCACATATTTAACAAGTTTATGTTAGCCTGTATCTAGTCCTAGTTCTTTTTTTTTTTTTTTTTTTTTGTGATCAAAAGCCATATCTGCAAAGAGTATTATTTTTATTAACTCTGTTTGCCAAGACATTGTATTGGCAAATTCTGTAGATCTTACGAGTTCTCAGCCTGTCAAGTTCTTTGCAAGCACTTTGAATTTAAATCTGATAAGCACAAGAGTATACCTCCAACTTTTAAGTACAACATGAAGTGTTTATTTCAACAGGAAAACATACAACTCTGGTGGCTTATACTAATAGTATAAGACATCTAGGCACACTGTATAGATTTATTAGCCTAGAGGACTTGAGAATGGAGTTCTCAGGTGTATTCGGGTGTCTAATGGAATAACCTTTACGTTACTGCACAGGTGTGTTTTGCATAGAATAGTAGGTGACTTCTTTTTATTACATTAAGACGGGGTGTTGGGTCATCTTGTGTAGACCATGCTTTTGCCAAGAAAGGTTGGACCAGATGATCCTTGAGGTCCCTTCCAACCTGGTGTTCTATGATTCTTTGAGGTAAATGGAAGGTATATTCTAATCTAGCTAAGAGAAAAAGTACTTTCCCCCCCCCGCCCCTTAGGAATCTCTTCCAAGGTAGCAATAAAAAGATATTTCTTTTAATAGAGAAGGTTCATGAAATAGCTCAATAGATTAACAGGTTTTTTTAGTATTGGAAATAATTGGTAGTGAAGCCAGTAAAAGCGTGCTTTATTTCAGACATATCATTTCAAAGAAAGGAAGAAAGCAAATCAATAACTGTCATAGCATAAAGGAGGCTGGAGAATTTTATTTAATTATACATATATTATATATGTATCTATTAAAAAAAGAGGATTTTCTGTATTGTCAGTATTTCATAAGGCTTCTATTTGACTGAAGTTCTTTTCAATCTCTGTTTAAGCTAAATTATGCTATACTTAATATAACATCTGTCTTAAATTATTTCCTGATTGCATAGTAATACTGTCAGTCATAACTGTGTAAAGTAAAGGTGATGACTGATCTAAAAATAAAGATCAAAGTGTAGAAATTATTTGTTTTTTTTAAACATAATGGCTCACATTCTCAGGATTTTTCCTCATGATTGGACATTTCTTAATAAAAGTAAAATGTGGCATTCTGTCATAATTTTATGACTTCAGGATCTGGGATTTAAAAGTGTATTGACCAATATAAAACTTTGATAAAATTCAGAGTTGAAAAGGGAATTGGATCCTTACTCTATTCTCCAGCACAATCTGGATTTGTCTATTCAAATTTGATACCATGAAAAATGTCAATATGGTCTGGTGAACAGTGAAGTAGTATTTCATGTGAAGATTTATCTTCCTTCATAACTAAACACAAGGCACTGATATTCTTGAATGTGCTTTTAACCTTAAAATGTTATGCATTATAATACAATGAAATTCAAAGAATTATCACTAGATTTTTCCTGGTTTCCCCCTCCCCCAGAGAAAAGCGTGGCCACATGGGGGTAAACCTGAAATTCTTTACTTTTCCTTCTGATGAGATGCAAACAATATATTGTATTTTGGGTCAAATCATATCAAATGAAACAATTCATTGAACCAAATCAAGAAGCATTTCATTATGAATCTGTCTGAACCTAATTAGCTCCTGCCGAATGAGGAGGCGCCAAAGTACCTCATGGGAGTTGTGTAGGTGTGTCATGCCCTCCTTTCCCATCCTTTTCCTGTCTGCCCTACATTTCTAAAGTATACTGCAGTTTCTCCTTTGGCTAACAACAGTAGCACATCACACACATATTATGTGCCCCAGAGAGAGCAGGTCTCAATGGAAGGGACAGCTCTGCTAACTGTTGACCAGGGGACAGCAGTACACATTAAAAGCTAACAACTCTGTTCTTAAAGTAGAATTTTGAACTGTCTCCTTTTAGACCTTAAACTCCAGTTTCTGATTCTGGAAAACTTCTGTGTGAATGCCATGATTGCATGCAAGAGCAGTTGCGAGGCTGTTGCTATTCTGTGCTTAATTAAAATAGTGACCAGTTTGGTGAATTACTATGTGCCCCTTGCATGGAAACTGTAACACTGATCTTTCTATTTTTTTAACTTGCTGGAAATTCTGTTGATTTTGATACATTTAGTTCTTGCTGACCTCATAGGATCAGAACTTGGACCTTGGTGCAGCCTCACCTTGAATACTGTATTCAGTTCTGGGCTCCACAGTTTAAGAAGGATGTGAAGGTCCTTGAATGTGTCCAGAGGAGGGCAACAAAGCTGGTGACAGGACTGGAAGGCATGTCCTATGAGGAGTGATTAAGGACTTTGCACTTGTCTAGTTTGGAGAAAAGGAGGCTGAGGGATGACCTTGTGGTTCTCTACAGCTTCCTGAAAAGAGGAAGTGAAGAGGGAGGTGCTGATCTCTTCTCCCTGGTATCCAGTGATAGGACCTTCCTGAGGAGGGGAAGTGGAGAGCGAGGTGCTGATCTCATCTCCCTGGTATTCAGTGATAGGACGCATGGGAATGGTTCAAAGCTGCACCAGGGGAGGGTTAGACTGGACATTAGGAAGCATTTCTTTACTGAGAAGGTGGTCAAACACTGGAACAGACTTTGAGAGAGGAGGTCAATGCTCCAAGTCTGTTAAGGACAATGCCCTTAATAACATCTTTAACTTGGTCAGCCCTGAATTGGTCAGGCAGTTGGACTAGATGATCATTGTAAGTCCCTTCTAACTGAAATAGTCTATTCTATAATCTTCAATATTTGCACCCTTGTTCTGAACCATGAGACCTTGAACAAATGTCCAAGGGAAAGGAAAGTATTTATACCTTTTTTTCATGATTCTTTAAAGGTTTTGCAATTTTAGCAGTGTAATTGAATTTATTACTTCAGAGATTTTTAAAAAATCATTAAATAAAATGCTTTCCCTCTCCCACCCCCACCTTGTGAACTTTTCTTTACCCCCACAACATAATAACATCAGGGGTAATAACTATTGAAAGGTTGATAGGGTTCTGTCAGGCTTGAAGTGTGCCTAAGCGGACACCTCCATCTAGAAAAGAGGAGCTATCCCGCTAGATTTGAATTGCTTGTAGTCATGTTTACTGCAACGTACCAGTATTGGTTTGCAGTGTGGGTGAGAGGTAATTGTTCAACTGAAATCTGACTATAGTAGCAACATTTGTTATCATATTGGTGAAGTGTTTGAGAACAGCTTGAAAAATAGCATCGTAAGGTATATTGATGTTTTGGAAGTTCATGACTAGGAGAAATTACAATTTTCAAAGTTTTAAATCTCTCTCTCTCTTTATTTTTCTCGTTCTAATTTGTCTCCACAAATTGGAGGAACACAGTGAAGATAATCACAATATATCTTATGATACAAAGGAGGGAAAAGAAGCGTATGCCAGATGATTCAATGAGCAAGGAGATGTAGTGGCCAGATGGGAATGTTTAAGTAATGAATGACTTGGGGGTAGCAAGAGGGAAGCAGACATACTGTACAGATATTTATTGGTCATGAATAGATTGAAGTGTTGCAGGCTGAAATTATTCATTTCAGTCATTTTATTGAGCAGCCGGAGGTGGTATCCTGAAAAGGATGATAAACATAACACATGTGGAGTTTCTTCAGACATTATGTGAGTACGGCAAAACTGCCACAAAATTTTACCACCCAAATCACAAAATATGCCCAGCTGTTCTTTGCCAACATGACTAATAGGGGGGAAAAAACCACAGGTGGTGTAGATACAGAAATCAAAATAAACACCCATTCCCTAGAGCAGGGGGCAAGAAAAGATATACAAAACAGAACTTCAGTGTTACTGTATTTAGCGACACTGACGTGTTTTTCTTTGCACTAACTTCTAATTCTCCATATAGTTTGTTGTTTGAGTACTGGAAAAAAGAAGTACAGTAAATATTAGAGCTGGGAAAATATTTTTGAAAGAAACTCTCTGTCAACATTTGTTTGAATTCTAAGTAGCTTTACCTTGATCATACTTGATACTTTGGCAAGTGAAGAAAAATAATGCAAGTTCTAATGGAGAGGATATCCTCAGAGGTAAATTACAAGGTTGTTTGAACAATTGTCTGAGTTTGGCATAGAAAAGTTATCTTTGTAGTTAAGATGGTGTAGTACCATCTCTTCATTTCTTCCAACATGAACAACTGTGAACACTGTTTATTTTGGAACTAGGTGTAGATGAATTGAACTCAAAGTAGAGCACACACAGCTTTTAGGTGGCTTGAAAACTAGGTGTCACACACAAAATTCTTAATGGAATGAATCTGAGTATGTGGAATTTTTTAACTTGGATAAATTTCTGGGGAATCCAATACTCAAGTCTTGGGTTTTACGCACCGCAACTGAAATTCTCCCAAGATTTTAAAACTAGTAAGAAAAACCCCCAAATCTTTAAGATTACTGCTAAGCGATATGTTCTAGTTAAGTTCACTAGCTAAGTTCATAATAATCAGTAAGGTGTGATTTATCTGAAAAGCTAAGTTTAAATGCTATTTTTAGCTCATCTTAAAGATTTAAGATGGTGAGATAAATTTGAAGCACTCTATGATGTAAATAAAACAATATCTAAAAAAGCCAGAAAAACATGGGACCTTGTGTGAAAACAGATGGGACAATTACCACCTCTCTGGGCAACCTGTTCCAGTGTTTTACCACCCTTATCATAAAAAATTTCTTCCTTATATCTAGTCTAAATCTACCCTCTTTTAATTTAAAACCATTACCCCTTGTCCTATCACAGCAAGCCCTGCTAAAAAGTCCATCCGCATCTTTCTTATAAGCTCCCTTTAAGAACTGAAAGGCTGCTATAAGTTCTCCCTGGAGCCTTCTCTTTTCCAGGCTGAACACCCCCAACTCTCTCAGCCTGTTCTCATAGGAGAGGTGTTCCATCCCTCTGATCACTTTTGTGATTTCCTCTGGACCCACTCCAACAGGCTGATATTTTTCCTGTGCTGAGGGTTCCAGAGCTGGATGCAGTACTGCAGGTGGGCTCTCACCAGAGCGGAGTGGAGGGACAGAATCACCTCCCTCAATCTTCTGACCATGTTTCTTTTGATGCAGCCCAAGATACAGTTGACTTTCTGGACTGCGAGCACACATTGTTGGCTCATGTCCAGCTTTTCATCCACCAGTACCCCCAAGTCCTTCTTGGCAGGGCTGCTCTCAAGCCCTTCATCCCCCAGGCTGTATTGATACCAGGAGTTGCCCTGGCACACATACAGGAACTTGCACTTGGCCTTGTTGAACCTCATGAGGTTCACACAGGCCCAATTCTTGAGCTTGTCCAGTTCCCTTTGGATCGCATCCCGTCCCTCAGGTGTGTCAACTGCTCCACTGATCTTGGTGTCTGCAAATTTTTTAAGGGTGTTCTCAATCCCACTGTCTATGTTGTTGAAGATACTGAACAGTACTGGTCCCAATACAGTCCTGTGTATACCCCCAGCCTCCAACCAAAAGCTGGTCAGGATATGCAATGGAGATTAACATGCAAATTTCTCATGAAATTTTCATCTGAGAGAATATCTGATTGAGAGATCATAAAGATTGAAGTTGCTTCATCTGGTTATCTTAAGTGAACCACATTTCTTAGCATCACTAAATAAAATTATATGTCTACAATTGTAACAAGGTCTAGTTTGGTCCCCTAATGAAAATGAACGCTTTCAACTGGATGAACTGAGTAGGATTCTGCATGAGTACAGAACATGACTTACAGTCTTTTGTCCAAATCTATAACAGGATATCTTAATTCTTCTGCCACTTGGCCGGAGGATGTTGCTGGTGGGAAGACAAAATTAAAGCAAAGGGAATAAACCTCCTCTTTCAAAAGTGCTTTGTGAGCCTATCAAGTTTCCAATCCTTCCTGTGTAGATATTTTTTTTTTCCCCACATGTTCAAATATCACCCTTTTGTTGCAGTTGTTTGCATAGTTGTATTCAAGTCCATTTTTACCAGAGTTTGTTTCTTCATGTTCCAGATTTCTCTTCTCTTTTCCCTACTTAGGTCCCTACCAAGAATCAAACAGGGAAATCCTGTTTGAGAATAATCCTGTGATGTTACTTCCCTGCAAAGTGATCACTTCCCTGTGATCTTACTTCTTAGGTGAGATAAAAAATTACCTGGGAAAAATTACTTGGTTGGTAACGGAATCTGGAGCACAGGTTATTTTTTCCCCTCTGTTCTCCCAGTTGTGGGCAGCAACACTGGAAGAAACAGATAAGCCCAGTCTATTAATACATGTCTCTGTGACTGATGTCATCACCACAACTTTGGGTGTTTCGATAATGGGATGACCTACACAGGCCTGCTGGCATCAGATGGGGTTCACCTTTCTCAAAGAGGGAAGAAGGTCTTTGCTCATGAGCTAGTGGGGTTCATTGACAGAGCTTTAAATTAGGCTGGAAGGGGCAGGGGGATGATATCAGCCTTGCCCTTGACAACCTGTGGGACAACATGCCAAGGTTGGAGGGACAGAGTGCTAGCAAGGGCCCTCAGCCTGTTGCTCTGAGACATGCTGGGTACACTGCAGCACACACAAAGTCTTACCAAGATGAGCCAGGGGTGCCTGAGGTAAAAGAAGCTAACAGGGAAACACTAGTGAAACACCTCAAAGGCATTAAGGTGTGTTCCTCTAAGAAGGTGACATGGCTAACAGCCCAGCTGAAGTGCCTCTACACCAATGCACACAGCATGGGCAACAAACAGGAGGAGCTGGAAGCCACAGTGCTGCTGGAATGCTACGACTTAGTTGCCATTACTGAAACTTGGTAGGACGAATCCCATGACTGGAGTGTGGCTATTGATGGCTACAGGCTGTTCAGAAGGGACAGGTGAGGAAGGTGGGGTGGAGGCATCACCCTCTACAACAGAAAATGCATAGATTGTGCAGAGCTGTTCCTGAAGAATAGCCACAAGCAGGTTGAAAGCTTATGAGTAAGAGTTAGAGACTGAGGCAACAAAGGGGACCTTGCAGGTAGTGTCTACTACAGGCTGCCCAATCAAGGGGAGCCTATTGATGAAGCCTTTTTACCCCAGCTACAGGAGGCCTGGCGCTCGCAGGCTCTCGTCCTGCTGGGGGACTTCAACCACCCCAACATCTGGTGGAAAAAGAGCACAGTGAGCTGTAGGCAATCCAGGAGACTCCTGGAATGCATTGAGGATAACTTCTTAAGCCAGGTAATAGGCAGCCCTACCAGAGGGGATGTGATACTGGACCTGTTGGTCACCAATGCAAGTGAGCTAATTGGTAACGTCACAATTGGAGGCAGCCTGGGCTGCAGTTATCATACACTGGTGGAGTTTACAGTCCTGAGGGATATGGGTCAGGCAAAGAGTAAAGTCAAGACCCTGAATTTTAGGAAAGCAAACTTCTAGCTCTTCAAGGAGTTAGTCAGTAGTGCCTCCTGGGAAACTGCCCTCAGGGACAAGGGAGCAGAACAGAGCTGGCAGATCTTTAAGGACGCTTTCCACACAGTGCCAGAGCTCTCGATCCCCAGGTGTAAGAAATCAGGAAAAGAAGGCAAGTAGCTGACATGGATGAGTTTGACCTGCTGGTATACTAAAGAGCAAGAAAGAAATGCACAGGCAGTAGATGCAGGGACAGGCATCCTGGGAAGAGTACAGGGACGCTGCCCAGTTGTGTAGGGATGGGGTCAACAAGGCCAAGGTGTGGCTGGAGCTGAACTTGACAAAGGATGCAAAGAACAATAAGAAGGGCTTCTACAGGCATGTCAGCCAGAAAAGAAAGGTCAAAGAAAGCGTACCCCCCTGATGAGCAAGACTGGCAAACTGGCAACAACGGATGAGAAGGAGGCTGAGGTAGTCAACAACTTTTTTTGCCCCAGTCTTCACTGGCAACCTCTCTCCCCACACCTCCTGAGTGGGTGGATCGTAAGGCAGGGACTGGAGATCTAAGTCCCTCCCACTGTAAGAAAAGATCAGGTTCATGACCACCTGAGGAACCCGAACATACAGAAATCTATTGGAGCTGATGTGTCGCAGAGTCCTGAGGGAATTGGCTGACATAGTTGCCAAGCCACTCTCCAGGATGTTTGAAAACTCATAGCAGTCAGGTGAAGTCCCCGGGGACTGGAAAAAGGGAAACATTGCACCCTTTTTTAAAAAGGGTAGAAAGGAGGAGCCTGGGAACTACCAACCTGTCAGCTTGTCCTGGTTTGAGCGACACAGGACTAATTTCTCTTCTAATGCTTGGGAGAACTACACTTCTAGAAGATTCTAGTGTCTGAATTTGTGAAAATATTTGCTTTATAGCCAACTACGGTGTGTGGGTTTCAAGGTCTCAGTGTTTTCGAGCTTGCCGTGTGCAGGGATGAGGAGGAGCGAGACCTGAGCACTTGACCCAAGCTGGCCAACAGGATTATTTCATACCATGAACATCACATTCAATATAAATTAGAAAGCTTGCTGCAAAGCTCTTCATCTTCTATGATGGCTGCAATCCTGAGATCTTCTCAGCCTCGCTGCTGGACCCCTGAGGCCTTCCTTTCCTCCCGAAGGTGTAGCACTCAGTGTCCAACATTTACTGTCCACTGCTGGGAGTGCACAGCTTCCTACTGATAGAATTGGCTGAGTATAATCCTTGTATATGTTCTATTCATATTGGGATCAATATTGGTTCTTTAGTGTTATTAATGTTAATTCTCTAGTCTTATTCTATTAAATCTGTTTATATTTCAACCCCCGGGTCTCCTTGTTTTTCCCCATTCCCCTTCCTGGGTGGGGAGGGGATCACTGGGTGATAGAATAATTGTTTAAATGACAATAAATTGTTGTGGGTTTCTCAAACCATAATGCAGCCTTACCTCTGTGCTTGGGAAATCATGCAACAGATCTTCCTAGAAGCCATGTTAAGGCACATGGAGGACAGGGAGGTGATTCAAGACAGCCAGGGTGGCTTCACCAAAGGGAAGTCCTGCCTGATCAACCTAGTGGCTTTCTATGATGGCCTTCTACATCAGTGCACAAGGGAAGAGCTAAGGATGTCATCTAGCTAGACATCTGTAAGGCCTTTGACGTGCTCGCCCAGAACATCCCTCTCTCTAAATTGGAGAGACAGGGATTTGATGGGTGGACTGTTCAGTGGATGAATTGGTTGGATGGTCATATCCCAGAGGGTAGTGGTCAATGGCTCAATGTCCAGATGGAAATTGGTGACAAGTGGTGTCCCTCAGGGGTCTGTACTGGGACCAGTACTGTTCAATATCTTCATCAGTGATATAGACAGTGAGATTGAGTGCACCCTCAGCAGTTTTTCAGACGAGACCAAGCTGAGTGGTGTGGTTGACGCACCTGAGGGATGGGGTGCCTTCTAGAGGAACCTGGACAAGCTAAGCACAGGAAAAACATCCACCTGCTGGAGTAGGTCCAGAGGAGGGACACAAAAATGGTCAGAGGGGTGGAACACCTCTCCTATGAATACAGGCTGAGAGAGTTGGGGTAGTTCAGCCTGGAAAAGAGAAGGTTCCAGGGAGAACTTATAGCAGCCTTTCAGTACTTAAAGGGGGCTTATAAGATGTGGACGGATTTTTAGCAGGGCCTGTTGCGATAGGACAAGGGGTAATGGTTTTAAACTAAAAGAGGGTAGATTTAGACTAGATATAAGGAAGAAATTTTTTACAATGAGGGTGGTAAAACACCAGAACAGGTTGCCCAGGGAGGCGGTACATACATCATCCCTGGAAACATTCAAAGTCAGGTTGGATGGGGCTGTGAGCAACCTGATCTAGTTGAAGATGTCTCTGCTCTTTGCGCAGGGGTTTAGACTAGATGATCTTTAAAGGTCCCTTCCAAGCCAAACTATTCTATGATTCTATTAATATATACATTATTCTATTCAAAAAACAGCGTAAAATGCCCACACTTGCATTAGTACCAGCTGCTGGTACTTTCAGCCACTGCTCTGACAAACTAAGTATTTTTCCTGGTTTAGATCAAGATTCACTAATCATAAACAGATAGAATGCAGGTGTTTTAGGGAAAATTTCAATAAGCCTGATATGTTACAAAGATTTCTAGCTGGTTCCTGATTCTTTGACTGTTTAGCTTTTGTCTTTCTTACGATGTGGTATTGATGTTGATATTTCAGCACTTACAAGTCTCTTTTGTTGAATGTAATTGTCCTGATACTGGTGATTCTTTGTTAGAAGGTTTTTGCTGCTTTGGAATCCCTATTTTTCCAACATTAATAGATTATGATCGGTGTTAAAATTATTTCTTGCTACGTTTCAGATTTTCTGAGTCATAAATCTTAGTAAATTCATGCAATGGTTACTTTAAAGAAGCCAGAGTAAGTCAGCAAAAATACTTATAATTGTCAGCTGCTTTGATATCCTAAGAATGTAAGAACTTGCCCATCTCTAAAGGGGGAAAGCAAAACAAAAAAAAAAAACTCCCCAACCTCAGTCACTACATTTTTAGTAATTTAGAAGTGGACATGACTATCTATAGATAAAATTTAAGAGATTTTTCTTCACTGAAACATTAGAGGGCCAAAAGTGTAAACTGTGGGTATATAAGGACAATAAAAGATTAATGAGGCTGTGGTTAATTTCAATGAATACACGTGAGAACAAGATAGTGAAACAAAATCACTGAAATACTGAGGAACATAATTTAGAGTATAAAAATAGGGGAAAACTATGTATATGATAAGTGGCATAATTTTTGGGAAGCCTAGAAATTTGCAGTTTGGTCAATCTGAAATGAGATTTGAAAAGATCTGAGACTAGTAAACTTGGGCCATAAAATAAATTAATTAGATTAGAGATTAAGGGGTGATCACACAAAGAGACTAATGAGGAGTAGAGTTAGTAACTAGGCCAGATATTCACATTGGGACACCTGGGCTATGGGCAAGTTTTGAAGCTCAGAACAGCTGCAAAGAGTCAGGGATAGGCATCCTAATGGTATAGGAGCTAGTCTCTCACCTGAGACAGCTTTGATTCCAAGCTTATTTGGTAAAAAAAAAATAATTGTAGGAGATTGTCTTGGGGTGTCCCAAGACAGATCCCCACATGATATGGGTAGAGAATGGCATCATGAACCATATCAAAAATAATTTTTGCATTGTATTAAGTATAATACTTTCCAAAATTTGATTGGAAACATCTTTAGTTGAAGGTTACATGTTTCATATAATTAATTTAAATAAGTTTGCCATTTTTTGGAATAGATATTACTTATTTTAGAATGACCTTGAGAAACAAAAGATATGAGCAAACTATGGGGGATGAAATTTTCTCATTATGAGTGTATATAGATCAGAATAAAATAACTATGAAAAACCTATTGTATATCTGCATTCACTAAAATTATTTTAATTTTGTCTGGAGCTCTTTGATGGCAAGTACTAAGCAACAGAAATAAAACAATGAGAATAATAGATACGTCTAATCGAGAAGAAACTTAATGGGAATGGAAAGAATATGTTTTGGAGACATGCAAGTGGGCTAAGAGTGAAAATGAATGATTAAAAGGGAAGTTTTATGACCCATCACTTTGAAGTGAAGCAGTGCAGGTGTCCTTATCACCAGATTGATCTGATATTGACATGATTTAATAATGAACTTTTATCAGCAATTTTCTATTCCAGTATGGTCAGGATTTCACTTCTTTCTGTTGACAAAGTGGGATACGTTTAAGTGCCTTCCATTCCAGATTTTTGTAATTATTATTTCTCTCCTGTTGAACTGGGAGCCCTTTGTTACATGCAAACTAGGTCAGAAAAAGAAATATTAAGTGGAATTAAAATACGTGGCTGGAGGAAAATGTATTAAAAGAGAATGAATGGTGAAAAGATAGATTAAAAGAAAAGCATTCATAGCTACCATAAGAATCCAAGCAATGTACTGTAGCAGATCGCTTGAAGGAAAGCAAAAGGAGACATTTATATGAAGATTAAAAGTGCCCATGAGTAAAAGAGTTTTGTGCCTTGGAATTGTGATGAAAGCAGGGCAAGGAACTCTGTTTGGTATGCAATAACAGTTCAAACAGTCTTCTACATTAATATTCTGTGTCAGGTAGATTCCTGATACGACATCTCCAGAGCAATCCTCTGCACCATGAAGATATATACTCAGACGGAAAACTACAATACAAAAAGGAAGAGATCAGAAGGAGGGGAAGACTTAAAAAATCAAAACTCCCAAATACCCATGTGATAAAAGTATATAAGGCAGTAAATAATGAAAGGGAAAATCAGACCCCTCTTAGACTGATTTTGAAAAATATTTTCCCTTAATATGAGTAAAGCTTTCCTGCAAAGCCTGAAGGTAGATTAAAAAAATAGGTATGAGATCAATATTTAATTTCACAGAAGGGCATACCTAGGCACAGGAAGTCTCTTCTTTAAGATAGTTTGCAAAGCAGCACAAAAAAAAAAATTAAAAAAATCTATCACTGAAAAATGTATATACATCTGCTGTGTCCTTAAGGGAAAAAAGGGAATTCTATTGTGGAGTTCTGCTTCTATTCAATAAAAGTACTTTTTGGTGATTTTCATTAAGAAAATTGCAGTAAAACTCAGACTTTTGCCAGCTCCCCAAGGACAGTCTCTTATGGCTGCATACATTTATGACAGTGTTCCTCATCTATATGTGGATCAGGTGGAATTTCTTCCGTTTAAGTGTAGTGCATGTTCAGAAAATACTTTCTTTCCTAACGGTATAGCAAGATACACAAATATTTTCCTTTAGTTTCAACAAAATCTCATGTTTAAATATCATTCAGTATACAATACAGGGAAATGAATTTATGGTTAAATTACAGAATTTTCTACTATTGCAGAAGAAAAATGTTTTGAAATGGACCTGGGCAATATATTTTTTAAGTCACTTCATGTAAGAACGCAGCTATAGAAGAGCAGCTGAATGTATTTTGAACTTGGGTCCAATTATAGAATAGGTTTTTTTCTGAGACAAAAATGACTATGCATACTTGAAACACTGGAGTGAAATTAATAGATGTTGAGGGCATCTATAAACTGGGTTCTTGTTGTGAAAGAATCTGTAATAAAGAGGATATTTGAACCATGATCTGATATGTTGCACAAGAATGTCCCATAGCCACCGGCCAAATTCCCTTTTATTTTTGTTTTCATCAATAAATATTAATCAATACTTCCTATGCTGAAAAATAATGTAACAAGACTATAATAAAATGATAATATGCGGGAGAAAAGAAAACACTATCTTCTGAGTTTTGAGATGAACCAACTTCTTTAATTCCTTTTGTTCAGAGGCATGTTGAAAAATAACCAAAAGGTATAATTACTTTGAACATTATGCATGAGATTGTGCTATGAATACAAAAGACAAACAAAATGTAGTATTCCCTGTTTTAGCTTCACTGGAAAAAGAAGATGATGTTGGAGTTTTGCACCTCAACGATTTAGCTCAAACTCCAAGAATACCTCAAGAGCTAGTGGAAGTCATAGCTGTTGATCGAAAGACGCTGAGCTGCCATGTGGTTCTTGAGCTAGGTTAAGCCTTGTTCAGCTAAGTGATAGTATATATGATGATAAAACTTTGCTTCTACTACTCTCCATCTGGTAACTTCTGCTTGAGTCTTGCAGGACTGGGCATCTCCTTACACAGCAAAAACTCATAATATTAATACATTACATACTTTCCCATCCGTTCCTTCTGGAGTTGGAAAAAAATCTTTTGTGGTTCTCAGCATTTTGCAGGACTTGGCCTTGAATGCAGAATGTGGCCCTTTTGTGTCTTACTCAAATAATGTAGAGTGTGAGTTTGATAAATATGCTGAACTGGACTGTATACCTACTGAAGCATATTTTGAATACACCTCCCAAAAATGTCATATATAAATAAAACTGCTTTAAAATATTGCAGACACCTGGCTTTGTAGATGATCTTTGTGCCTATCTGGTTTCTTGTATGTTAAAAAGTCAATTATTGGAAACTATATCTGTAGTTTCTGGATCATTACCCGTTTTTCCTTAGGCAAAAAATATTTTTGTTTAGAGATTGCTTAGTGTATAATCTGGTTAGTCTACATTTGTAATGTTTTCAGGAGATTTGAAGTATCTGTTACCATACCATTAATTATTATTGCTATGTCATAAGTTGTTTATTTTATTGTCTACAGAATATGCTCCCATTTTGGTGTGTGAATGGGATTGAGTTGTCCTCTAGAATAAGAGCAGCTTTGGTATCTGGTAATGATATTAATGAGTCTGTATCAGGAATTTACTGAAGAGGTCACTGAATCTGTGTATAGAGTTTAACAGTCAAGGACATCTAGAAAATATGGTGGTGATATCAGACCAATCTATTATGTAGAATAAAAGCATTCTTTGAGCTCACGATGGATTTGGACTTGACAGAAAAGTTTAGTGGTACAGCATAGTTTTCTTGCAGTGCTGCGAGTTTTTTCCTTGGTCATTGCAAGATGGTCTTTTTGCAGGTGAAGTATGATTGTATGCTTAAAAATCTAGCTGTTCTTTTGGAAAAAATGCCTGTTTTCTCCACTGAATAACTGAGGTAATTTAGTAAATATGTTTCTGTATTTCAATTAGAACAAGTTTATTGTCTTAGATGTGTAACCTTCAGTTACAGCTATTGTCACATGAAATAAACTTACTGATAAGGTTAAATAGTAAACCGAAAAGGCTTGTGCAGCAGGTGGCATTCTTTTTGGAGTTTACTTTCAAAATTGTTGGCAGTGTTTGTAATTGTGTCAATAGAAATAATGATTACTGCATTTAATAAATACAATGTACACATAATAAGCAATGCCAATGAATATTTTTGACTGCATAAATATCAGATAATCAGAGCTAAAGCTCATATCTAAATGCTTGTTTCTTGCAGAAGATGTTTTTCTTAGATGTATTGATCTGAGCTGATATTACATTGTAGCTCCTAAAAAAATTTTGTAATACATTGACATTTCAAATTGGCACCTTTCACATCTGCTACATTATATTATGGGCAGTGAACAATGTAATAAAATTTTGATTTGCCTTTTTTTTCCTTTCTGTTTGATTTGTAGGACACTTTTTTTTTTCTTTTTTTTAGAAGCAATTCATGGATGTATTGCTTTTCCTTTGGATAAAGTTTCATACTTGCTCTTAGAGTTTTGATTTTCAGCTTTTAAAGTACTAGCATTAATGAGGATATACACGCTTCTTATGGGTGGCTTGTTGCTCCAATTTATTGTACTTTAGAGGATAGGAAGAGGAAAGAGGTTTTAATTTCTGTTTGTCTATCTTAATTTCTATACCTCAGTTTATCTTTTGCCCAAATGGAGACAAATTAATTATGTTGCTTATAAAGTGCTCTATGAAATACTGATGACCAGTGTTAGTGATTAGAATTAATAATTGCTGACACTATTATTGATGTATTTTTCTTTGCTTCTATTAGAAAAGATAATATTTTATTTTGTTTCCATGTTTGGGACTGAAGGCTGAATTATGATGTTTTTCTGAAATGGACAGTCAGCTCCAAGATACCTAGATGCTATGTTTCCTCTCCTAAAAGTGATTTGGTATACAGAGTGCTTCTACTTTTTCCATTTCTGTTCCCTGCAGCACTTTATAGTAGACATTAATTCTCAATTTTGGAGCTCCCTTCAATCACCCACATACTTCTGATATCTGCCCACTGCTAATGAATATGAATGAAAAGAAAAGCAATCCCTCATAACTTAAAATAATTACTGTAGAGTCTGATAGAAATGGGCAGGTTTACATAAAACACTGTAAAGTATATTTTTTAAGAACCCTCCCTGTAATTCTTTGAAGAACAGATGTCAAAATGTGCTGCAGTAATTTCTCTGAGAAAGGAAATTATATTAAATTAGAGGCATAAAAATCACACAAGAGGCAAATACTTTAATTCTTAAATTAAATTTTATACAGTACTGTGCATATGAATAGAGCTGCTTGAATTATTCATTTTTCATAACTCATTGGCCAAATTTAAGCCTTTTATGTTGAGGCACATCATGATTTTGATAGCTTTATTTTTTGATTGTTTATAGCGCTTCAATGAAGACTTTGTAAGAACAAATGTAGAGTGCATCTTGCTGTGAAAAATACTTGGCCGAAATTATGGTATAGGAATCTGATGTATTTTAAAGGTCCATTATTAATCCCCTTTCTTAGAAATAAAAAAAACTTAAATTCTTCATGTCCATTATAATCAGTAATGGAAAAATTTCATAATGACCAACAGCACACCTACATCTGCTCTTGAGTTAAAACATTTACACACAGGTGTATGAAGAGACAAGATTTCAGGATAAGCTGAAATGCAACGCAAATGTGGACAATATGATTAATTGGTTTTGAAAAGAAAGTGATTGTGGATTCTCAAGAGTTGATAATTCACAGCTACTTTTTTAACTTGCTTTTTAAGAAAATTACTGTAGAACAATCAAGTGGACTGATAGCAAATGGGAATGTATAAGGCTAATGTGAATGTAAACCAAAAATCTTTATTAAAATACTGTCAACGCTGTAAACCTATGTAAGCATCCAGTTTTCATTAAAGCGTTAGCTTGCAGTGGTGAAGGTAGATCGAAAGTATGCATCCTTTCTGACAATGATGCGGACACTACTTGTTTACTTTAGCAATAATGTCTAATTCTTTTCTAGGCAGAGTATGTATATACTTACATACCTATAAGTACAAATAATAATGAAGTAAAATAATGAAAAGAAGCATCTTATTGCGGGTGTCTCCAAATGTGCCATATATAAACAAAACTGCTAAATTATATTCTTAGTCTGGTTACTTCATTTGGGTTAATGACCTTATGTACTGAGATTTAACAACTAGTTGGTTTCCCAAATTGCTGTCTCTAGCATTCAAAGCCTGTGTCTAGACTGAAGGAAAAACAAAAGATCCAAAGAGTTCAGAAATAAAACAGTAAGTGAGAAACTAAACCATGCCAACTCTGATAATTCTGGCACCAGTAGCCACTATTACCAAACACAAAATGTGTAGATTACGTTAACAAGGTCTGTGAAATTGTCCCAGTGTACTATAATATATCAAAATAAAATGTGGATAGAAGACTTTGTACAAAACTTGTGCTCTTTCATTGTGATGGCATTAAGTGCATTGGAGGACATAATGCTTAGATATCAATGTGTCACCCATAACAGTTAAATACATTGTTAGCAAATATTGTGTGGTCGCTAAGATTTTAAGTACTTTTTGAGTTTGTGCTGGACAGATACTGAAGTCAATTTTTATAGCAGGAGTGGAAGTCAATAGTTTGCTTTGTCACATTTAAATAAGAAGTTGGGATAGTTGTCATGACACCGACACATCATCAGGACAGAGATGAAAAAATCTACTCAAGATCAGTGTAACTAATCACAGTTAACTGTAGTTGGGGTCAGAATTTTAATCATAGCTGGCTGATATGATAGCTATGCAACTATCTTTGATCCCTGCTGGGGAGTCAGTGTTGCAACAGCTCTGCTGACTAGTTGAGCAACATGCTGATTTTCTGCCACGTACAGAAATCCTTCAATAGGAATAGGAACCAAAGACAAGCAGTTACTGCCATGTTTTTACATAGCAGTTATGTACAACTCTGGATCAGACCTGATAAGTCCAATGAGCCTTTAATGTAACAACAAGCAAATTAACAAGTGCTGAAAGAAAGGAAGCATGTTGTGTGTCTGTCTCCAGTTAGTGCATAACATTGGCTTATCCTAAACAAAAGTATTCCTAGAGCCCAAACATTTGATTAGACTGGTTACCCTTGTAAGTACTGCTGAATTTCAGCGCTTTTCCTCTTAGACATGAGGAAAGAACGTGTTTTCATATGGGACTTAAATATATATCTTGCTCATCTTTAGTGAGATCTTGTGGGTTCACCCCACCATTATTAGTGGACAAGCAGTACAATTCAATGCTTTTTTTCCTATTGCTGTTGTGGTTAGTGATCTTTCTTTGGGAGACCAAATAAAACTGCTTTTACAGAAAGGAAAATAGAAGCTGTTCTTGAGGGAGGCTGTGACTTAGCTCTTTGCAGTGACTGGCGTCCCAGATGTCTCTGGAGTAAATTCACTTTTTGCAGGTACGAATAAGGGTTGCTACCTGCGGGACTTAAGGCTTGTAGCATTAACAGGCACTTTAATTGTTTTTCTATTATAATCAGACATCTTTGCCAGCTTCACAACCTTTTCCTCCATCCCAGTCTCCCAGAGGATTTGCAGCAGACATCTTTTCCTTACTGTTGTGGAGTATCTTAGGTTTGGCCTGTTGCCAGGAAGCTGCAGTTTATAATTTCTGGTTTGTCTCAGTCTAGTTTTTTCTACTTTTCTATATCTGTATTGAGATCTCAGTGAATGTGCTCTCCTTTGCTCACTATCTCTCTTGTGCTTTGTTCCCTCTTGAGCTTTTGCTTGCTTTTTCACTCTCCTAATGGCAAAAGCCTAGATCACAAAGATATTTTAATAACGTAAGACCTGCC
Source organism: Burhinus oedicnemus (assembly GCA_008921705.1). Classification (NCBI taxonomy): domain Eukaryota; kingdom Metazoa; phylum Chordata; class Aves; order Charadriiformes; family Burhinidae; genus Burhinus; species Burhinus oedicnemus. Next base: position 364,218 of record VFFE01007738.1, read on the forward strand.
GGAATCAGATAGCTGCTGTGCTGCTGACCGGACTGCGCCATGCTAATCATGTGGCACTTGGAGCTCATGTCACAGTAAAGCACATTCTGGAGCTGGGTGAAACTCCTTGCCAGAGCATTTGGAAAGTGTTGACAATAAAACTTCAATTTTTTTGCCAAGTCCACTTCGAAATCTTATTGATTAGCTATTATGTTCTCAATAATGCTTAACAAAGTTAAGTTTAAGTTAAGCTTAACAAGGGCCTTGTTAAATTTAACAAAATACTACTAGTTGACCACACCTACATGGTGCAATGATACATGGCAATAAACCGGAGGGAGGGGAAAAAAGGTGTAAGAGAATGTCCCTTACAACAGAAGGTGTAATGTATATGACAGTAATTGAGAGCAGGCATTTATGGAAATTATCTAAAATGTAATTGCATTAAGTTTGCAGTATACTTTTATTCTTAGTCTATGTTCCTTTAAGTTTCTTGACTCTCATGATATTCTTTCTGTCCTTGTCATACATTGTGAACAGAATGTTTGAGGCTGGAAGGGACTTCTGGAGGTCATCTTGTCCAACCTCCTTGCTCAAGCAGGGCCACCTACAACAGGCTGTCCAGGACCATGTCCAGATGGCTTTTGATACTGTAAAATGTATTAATAACATTAATATATTTTAATTTACATTCTCTGGGGAAAAAAAAGGTATAATTATTCCTCTTAAAACAACTTGGAATTCAATAAACTTTAATTTTATATAGAATTTTGGAATGAAGCAAAGAAAGGAAAAATAGGAGCAGACAAATAGAAAAAAGAAAAAAGCGTTCTGGACAGTTGGATGAGCTTTATCTGAGTGTTGAGAAAACGTTAGTTTCCTTTTTGTCTCTTGAAGATCCAGATGGACTGTAGTTCTCATAGATATTGACAGAAGATTTTTATCTTTGGGTTCACCGATATCCATCTTTACCATCGGTATATTATCAGTTTCAATTTGAAGTGTCTCCAATCCATGCAAATATTCAGGATTATCATTAGTAGTGACAGGACTTCACATTTATTCCTCTCTAAATATATTCCAGAATCTATATGCAAAAATAAATCTTTAATGTTTGTCTTTACAGGGCAGTTTGATTCTTTTGCTTTGGTTTGCCTTAACTTTGTCATAGAGAAGAATAAAGCTAAGACTGGTTTTGGAGATCAGGTGAAAACTTACGAGTGTGGGAAAACAGAGGCAAGGACATTCCACAATTACTGTGATACATGGCAAAACAGGAACAGCCAGAATCAGTGAGATTCAGGGCCAAATATTCTCAGTGCTCACCAGTTTTTCATTGTATGCCTAGACCACATAAGATGACAAAAATTCCTACAAAAATACCTTATTTAATAGTCATATATTCTCTGTGCCCAACTACCTTGGATACTAGCATGTCTCTTTTTATGGGCTTAAAGAAGAAACAGTGTTCTAGGAGACGGTTTATCTTTTGGAGTAGTGACAACATGAGTGAAACCCTTCAAAATCGAATAGAAAATTGTTTTTTAAATTTAATTTTTATTTCAGATAAATGTCTTGTTAGCCTAGAACCTCTTAGAACCTTCAAGATGGCAGACTCAGAAATGGAAACTGATATGTAGGACTGTTCAGTGGAAATAATTAAAAACTTTGATTCAGCAAAAGGCTTATGAACTAAGGTAATTTAAGCTCCGTGACAGTCCCTTTGAAACAAATACACTACTTGAAGCACTTGGAAAGAATCCTGCAAAGTCTCAAACGAAGTGTTGTTGGTGTTATCTTATTCTAAATGTGGTAGCCTTAGCTAAAAATATTCCTAAACAGAACAGAAATGCAAGACTTTCAGAAGTATGTCATTGGTTGGAGTCTTCATAGACAATATGGTAGTTCCTTTTTATTTTCCAATTTTTAGTGCCTCATTTCATTATAAATACATCTCATTTCATGAGGCATATTCTGATTTTAATTGGTATTTAACATGAAAATTAAAGCAAGTTACTGTTTATTTTATTAGCATAGAATTACTGTACTGTGTGTGTACGCACTCCTATTACTATTATATGCAAGTGATTTTACCCAGCTTTGTGCATTTTGAAATGTCGCCCAGTTCCTCTCAGTGACCTCAGTCCCCTGAATGTATTTTATACCTCACTGTTAGGCATCTCATTCCCAGGAAATCTCCTTCCTGCCTTTTGAGTTTCTTTGTTGTTTTCTTTAGACATACTTGTGGAATTTGGTACTATTAATTGTATGACTGCAATTATCTTTTAGAGTGGCAGACTGCTGTTTGTTCTTTATTCTGGTTCAAAGAGTTTTTTACACTCCAGAAAAGTCAGGCTTTGTCTGCTACATTTAATGGACTTGGTCTTTTTACAATAGAAACGGACTTGTAGATGATTACATACCCCTGTTAATGAAAGTGTGATACATGATACAGACTTTTGTTTGTCCTTTGGCATCATGAACACATTTTGCTTGTCAGCTCATGCATTTGATTTTTTTTGGTAATTTTTTCAAAGATTACAGACATCTTTCAAAGGCACCTGAAATAAAATCTTTTTTAAAAAAAAACAAAAAAGAACAAAAGGAATATCCAAAATTTTAAACAAGTAACATCCTTTCTTCTAGGAGTAATCAAGAGTTACTGGACAAAAAACTTTCTTTTCATCATATAGTGCTACTGTATCAAAACATTTTTTTTTTATTTTATTTTTCATATTTTAGAACTTTTTTCCTCTTTCTAATGAACGGGAAATAGACTGTTGAATTAAAACAAATTCTTTTTTTAATTAATGATATACTTTTTCATTTCAAAGTGATGTTTTAAAATGAAAACCAAATATAGTTATAAGAAAAAAGTTCAAAATTAAAACAAAGTAATTGAATGTGAACCAAGGTGTAAGCTTTTTTTACAAACAAAAAGTTTTTAAGACTCTTTTCTTTTTCAACTTATTAGGAGAAAAAGTTTATGAAATTCTTGCAAAAGCTAACACTAGGAAAATTTCATCTCTGATATTTTGACAGTTGACATTTTATATTACAGTCTCTTTCCAAAAATGTAGCACATTAAATCAGTCACTTTTTGTATCAGGAAAGCATTTTACATAATTTTGTTCATATGGAGAAAAGCCTTTAACCAACTTGTCAGGTGCATATTTGTGCTCCCCCCCTTTGCAATTATTTTCACTCTATCCAGGATTTTCCTTCCTCCTTCCTTATTTTGTTATAAATTGTCTGGAACTGACAGCTGAGGAAGTTAAACCTCAGTAAATCATTGATTGATTTTTCCAACTGTACTGATTGATTGCCTCTAAACAAACAAACAAAAACCTCAAACAAACAAACAAAAAAGCCAATAGTGTGAGCTGAAAAGCCATTTTTATATATGTTAGGGACATGGTATTTATGAGTAAGAAAAAACTGTCTTCTACTTTCTCAACTCAAAGTAGTTTTCCCACAGTCCTCCTACGGATGCTTACAGGTTTTACCTGCAAAGAAGCAGCTGTTTCTCTCTTCGGATACATTACGTTTTAATACACACCTCATTATGGCGTGTACAGGACTTAAGTAGAAAATTTGAACTCAGAAGTAATTTGAGATGAAGCATCAAGCCTACCAGTCTGGCTGCATCATTTATTTTATCTGAAAATTTGTTGAGGGGAAGGCAAAAAAAAAGTCAGAGAACTTGGAAGGAAGAGAGGACTTGAGAGGGCACAGAAACAAGGATTGCAAATACATGACTGGAAAGTCACATAGCAAAAGAAAACTGAGGAAGAGAAGTATCATTTCAGCCATACAGTTTCTGACATTTGAATAGACAAAATCACAGCACTAAGTTGATCTGTATTTCAGGGACTTCCAGCTCATAATAATGGGAAATGGTAGCAAAGGGGACAGAGGAGATTGAAGATGTTGGGAACAGTATAATTGGTATCTTAATAATAATATAATAAATGTGAACTAAGGGAATTAATATTTGAAGGGGGACTGTTGGACCCATCCAGATACAAAGTGAGCCAATGGATCTTATAAATGTATGTAATCACTCAGGAAAATCCACAACTGAAGTACAACAGAGGGGGGGAAAAACTGTACTTAATAAAGAACTGGATTATTATAAAAAACCCCTTTTTTACAGTATGTCTGCACGGTACCAGCAGAAGTTTAAGGTAGAGATTCATCCCAGGAAAGCTGGGACTGCCTGTAGCTACAGACGCAGTAACGTGGTGGAGCTTGTAACAGGCCCCTTTCCCATACTGCCAGTGGGGACGTTTCAGACCACTGTGACAGCACCGCTACCTGAGCATGGGAAATGATGCTGAGTATCACACTTGGTCTCTGTCCAGATTGCTTGGATATTTCATCTGTCATAGCTTGCTGCTATGACAGATGAAATCCTGCAATCATGAACTAAATGGTCTTAACGAACTTTTGTGTATAAAGATAAGTCATAAATGAGTGACCTGCATGTATCTATATATGTGTGTGTGGATGGATTTAATAGATAAAAGTAATAGTGATCTGAGCAAGATGCAAATGGTATGGAATAAGGGGTGGAATGTCTTTGTTTGAGGTAAAACAGAACCAATTTTCTGTTCAGTAATTTTACTTTTTAGCTAGGCCTCTTCTAACTACTGAAATTAACAGCATATTGTGCAGAAATTGTTCGGTCTCAGAGTTTTAAGACCGATCCGATGTTCATAGTTGATGCTACAGAATGATATACAGAGAGGCTCTTGCTTATACTTACTGCTATAACAACCAAGGCCAGCTAACTTTCTTATTTGCCCCATTGGAGGGTTGGAAGCAGAAAAGCATAGAGGAGATCGCACGGGCAGGGATGAGCGGACAGGACAGGTGACCCAAAACTGACCAACAGGGTATTCCATCCCATCTGCCTCATGCTCAGTATAAAAGCAGGCTGGAGTCCGAGGAAGACTGTCTGTTTGTCTGCCTTTGATCCCGATCCTGAATCCAGATCTGCAATCCAGTTCCTGTCCGTTACTGAGTCCAGTTTGGGATTTCCCCAGTGCCTGCCCATGACGTGAACATAATCCTGGGAGCTTGATACAGTTTTGTATATATTTCATTATTTTCTTTTTATTATTTTATTATTAATATTTCATTAAAGTAGTTTAGTTCCTTCTAAACTCGTAAGTCTCTTTTTCTCTCTCCCTCCTCTCCTTGAAGAGAAAGGTGGGGGAGACCATCTGTTGTTCATCTCGGTAGCCAATCCAGCCCAAACCACAACAGACCATTACATATATACATACATTATAAAAAAAAGAATAAAATCAAAACATAAAAAAACCAACAAAAACAAACAAACAAAACTCAAAAACCACAAACCAAAACCCCCACAAAACCCAAACATCCACCAAAAAACCCACCTCTACATATTTGGACGCTATTAGATTATGAATTGTCCCTGATCCACAGCTACCCATGAGCCTGCCAGTAGCAAGAAAGTAGTGACACTTCCTTTTGAAAACTTGAGGATTTCTCCTTAGGTTGGCATTGGTATCTCTCCTCTTTTCTCAACCATTGTATCATGCTTTCTTAAAAAGCGGTGTTTTTGAAAGACTATTTTTTTCATAAGATACACTGAACTAACATTGCAGCAAAATCAAAAAACCAAATAGCAATATGACAGTTCTCTTCCCTATACATATTAATATACTTTTCCTGAGCTCTTGCAATGTGGGAGGTTATTCTTACTGTCCAGTGGCTCTGATCTTTCCTGAATGGCTATGAAATTTGCTTTAATCTATCACGTTGACAGCTGTAACAGCTGACTTGTGTGTGTCCCAGTATTTGAATAACAGAAGGATGTTGTCACAAATGGATACATGCAGAGAAAAATAAGTCAAGACAATATTCTGCACCCCCTCCAGACTGCCAGAGTTTACTATTTCTACTCCCTTTAGTGGGGAGTAAGATGGGGAAGTATTTCCCTTCCTTTCAGGCATAACCTGTTAGTTCATTTAACTTTTTAAGAAATGCTTTAATTGAAATATATAACTGGCCTTTGCTCATTTTTAGGGGGAGAGGGGGCAGCGACAGTTTTTCCATTATTCTGTCAGTCATACTCCTCCTCAAAAAATAAGATAAATTTATTTGTATAACCTGTGTCTTTGTTTCTCTTTAACAGTGACCTATCTCTAGTCATTAGCTTCATGTTATTGCTCTTTATAGCACTGACAGCAAGAGTCTCTTCAGTGTTTCCTATGTAAATTCCAAATTTATGTACTAGATTAAAAAAACCTGAACACCCAAAATAAAAACCCCAAACCCTATGTCAACCTAGTTACAGGCACCGAATGTCTGGATAGAGAAAGAATGGAAGTAAAGTAGGTGTTTTGCTTTTACTTGACAAAACCCAAAACATCTAAGACGACTGAATCTTAATTGACTCTCAAATGTGTTGTGAGAATAATTGTGTTTTGGTTTTTGTTTTTGTTTTGTTTTTTTTTTTTAAATTATAAAATAATTACTTTTAATACTAAATAAGCCTTTAATTTTGGAAGGAGCAGCTATTGTGCCAGAAGTAACTCTCCAAGAGGATCGTGAGAAATTCTTGTTCGTATTGCAGCAGCATCAAGACTGTATAGTTTATGGATAACTTGTGAGAAGTACTATAGAAATTTTGGATTATAAAGATATTGGTTTAGTATTTTGTATCTATTTAAGGACTTATCTAACAGTTTCATGGATGCATCTTAGAAAGACTTATAGAGCATGTGATTTTTCTTATGGTTTAGAGAGGTGAAGGTCCTGTAACGTTTGTCAGTGCCAAAACCAGGAGCATTGGATCAGGACAGTCACTGTCCATGACAGCACCACATCTTGAAAGATAAATACGTTAAAAAGTAGGTGAATAAACAAGGAAAGAAAGAGACTGGAAGAGTTGAATGTTATACATTACAGTGCTTTGAAGTGAACTGTTTCAAACCAGTCAGTAGTGCAATACCTCAACCCTAGCATGTCATACATCCTTCTCTCTGGCTAGTCCATGCAGACTGTGAGTTTCTTACAATTCTACTACAGATAGTGACGTTGCAGTTTAGTCTGTAGAGACCTAGTCCTTCAGCTGTGGTGGCCTGTGAATCAGTCCCCTCTGTTATGGCCAACATATCATTGTCACAGTAATAGTAATTACAACTTGCCATTGGTTGTCGGAAGAAATAGTGATGTTACCTGAGTTTTTCTATTACTCCTGGTTTTGCATATATATGTTTGTCATACTATATATTGATTTATACTTTTTATCATCGTGAATATTGTTGGCAACACTCAATTTATGTTTAAGTCTTTAGCATTTTTGTTGCTTTAAAAATAAACCTTAAAGTCAGTTTATTTATGGATTTATAGTCAGAATTGATCTCACTTAGGTTTTAGTTCTTTCCAACGTAATATGAAGAATTTTTTTCATGCAAGAATTCCTATAGTCAGCAACAAATATTTTGCTTAATCTTGTACTAAAAGATTGTGTTTACACTAACAAACTTTTAAAACTCTATCAGGATTGTACTTATTTTTTAAATAGATCAAAGAACATTGTATAGTTTACCCTGCATATGGAAAATAATGCACCTACATGATATGTTAATCTGAAGCTCCTGAAAGGGTAATAGAGGTGTTTTGGGGCTTTTGTGATGAGTAATACAAATGTTTTGCAAACCTTCTGGACTGTTGCAGTTGCATAAAGTTGTAGAAGACTACGTGGTACTCACTTCCAGTCCACTAGAATTATGTATGAAATACCGGGATTTATTTGTACCTGATAATATTGCATCTCAGTTGCGGCTTATTCTTGCATTCCAACAAGCATTCAGAATCGTATACAGCAAGCTACTGGCCTGGAAGATAACATGTCATGCCTGTAACTTTCACTTAAGTATCCTTTGCAGGAATAAACCCTTTAAAATAAGATGAAATTAAACATCATACTCGGTTTATAAAGATTTCAATCATTGTAGATGTAGGGTCAAGTAAAGTTCAGTTTGAAACAAATTAAGAAAAAAAGAAAGAAAGATAAAATCAGGCTTAAAGAAGGGTCAGAGACTAAATGCTTATTTGAAAAGCATGCATTTATCTGAAGAACAACACAGCTAATTCATTTACCAAAGGGGGGACAGGGGGAAAGGCAGGAGGGGATGGGGGGAAGATGTCTTTACAATTGATATATACTTTATAGACAGAGTGGGACTGGTACAATTGTTCCATTAAGTGCAGGTATTTTTCTGGCTTAAGCCTCTGAAATCAATGCCACTGATCTCATAAATGAAGCAAGATTTGACTTTGAGGGAATTAATGCAACCCAAATGAGACTGGATATAGATTTAATGAAAGAATGTATTTATATATCCAAAATGATTTGACAAACTAGTCTAAAAATAATAACATTCCAACCCGGAACAGGAAAAACTGGATTAATGTTAACGGGCTTTATTCAAACTCAATGACATCCACAAAAGATACTTTGTTGTGTTGAGGATTATTGCACACAACAGGAATGTGTATAAAAATGTGAGATCTTTGAGACAGTCTTTAACTAAGAGAAAGGTATTCTAAAGAGAAACACACTAATTTAGCACTCACCAAGCTTTTAAGTCAGAGCAAAGAAATGCTGATACAGCTTCACAAATCAGATTGCATTCTATACAGTGCATAAACAATAACATCATCTTTTTAGGATGAATGACTGTTCATTTCCCTCTTTAGAAGACTTTCTTTTCTCAGTTACTGAAACATACCTATGCTTTAACCATTCTGTTCCAATATCGTTTGGGAAAGGGTAGCACTTGGTCAGGATGAGTCCTGACTAAACAAATATGAGGAGTGAGATTTGATGCCCAGTTAATGATAACTGGAACACCCCAGGATAAGAAAGAGAAAAGTAGCATAAGCTATTTTGAAGTAAGATTTCAACAGTTTGAACTATCTGCAGTGGCAAAGAAAAACCCACAAAATCACTGGGATTGAAATGTATCCTGACTTGAATCAGTAACAAATACCACTACCATACTCCTGGAAAATCAGATACTACTTTTTTTAAAAGGTCCTTGGCCCAGGCAAGGCTATTGGTCATCATTTCTTTGATGTTGTGTTTGTGGGTGTGGGGTTTTGTTTGAACTAAAGGAAAAGGGTGGCAGATTACTTGGGATCTTTATCAAAAAGAATTAAGCACAGGTTTCAGAGTATTATTGCAAACTGGCTGCCAGTAATCTGTGAAGGAAGGAACTCTGTATTACTGTCTTTGGAGCCATTCTCTGAAGGAAATGTATGTGCCTTTATTATGGTAGTGCTATAGGCCAACTAGACTGAGCAGGATCTTTGACTCATTGGAGCCTAAAAGGCAACCTAAAAGTCTGCACTTGATGTGGAAAATCTAAGTATGCTTACCGTGACTCCCTTGTTCACATGCAAGTTGTGGACAAAATTCACCTCTACTTTCATGTTTTCAAAACAAGAATAATTAAACAGAACTTGGAGAACAGTGACAATTCCTTAATAGTTGTCCTGTTGGTTTAACGAGGAAAAGAAAGTGTTATTCTTACATGCTTTTCTATGTTTTAATTCATGGGACTGCCCATATGGAACCTTTTTCTAGATGAAATGATATCATAGCTTAAAAAATAAATATTAAAAATTCATTTAAAGAATTATAGTACTAAAAGAGTATTTCTGCAACTGAAGCACAAGTGTTACTCTGAAAGGCAATTGTGTGAATGAATTTCAAAGTCCTTGTTGTCCTATATTTACACTGTAAGTTTTCTAAAGAGAGTCTTCAGTCCCCTGCTGTGTATCATAAAACTTGATGTTCTGTTCTTTGGGAACAAGAGCAATTAAGATGTAGATCATGCAAAACATTTCTGGTTGTACAGTCATTAAAAATGATCTCTCTGTCCCTGTCATGGCACTGCTGGGAATGTTCAAGGGCTGTTGCGGTGACACCAGAAAACAATCTTAATGCTGCCCGTCTCAGCCACTGCTAAGAGGGTTACAAGGTAGTGCTGGTCTATCCAAATTTTCTCCTTCTTATTGAGAAGATAAAAAATATTGAATCTACTGTGTTTATTATTGTAGATAATATCATCTTTCATAATTCAAATCTCATTCTATTCCATCTTCTTTTTGTCTCAGATGATAAAAATTTCAAAATGAAAATTGTATTTTGTAGTCTAATTGTTTTAAAGCATAATGTAGACAAAGCAATGAAATAGTATAAGTGGCTTTTATGTAGTCTGGCACCCGTATGTTTCACGTGCTTTATAGAGAAGACTTATGTATAACAGGTACCTACAGTCCTTGTCTCTATAAATATACTTCAAAGTGGTTTTACCTGCTGTTTTTGGATGAAAGTGAGTTCTTTATTTCATGTTGTTGTTTGCTCATAGATTTGAGGCACTATGTGAAATCTGTCTCCTTTCAGTAGAAGTGGTCCCTAAGAAAAATATAGATGAAAGCCAGTCTGAGATTGAAGTTCTTTTCCCCACTTAAACCTGTGAAACCACAGAGCAGATGACGGAAGGTTGTGTTAATGTTTTCAAAGGAGCTTTACAGAGCAAGTGCCCTTTTCCATTTTGCTTCCCTCAGTGCCTCCATCTGATGGGGGAACTTGTCACAACAGAATAGATGTTCACGTCACTAGATTTAAGGTATCTAACACATTCCTAAAGCAAATGTCTAGGCTGTGAATACAGCAAAGAGGGGTTTGTGTGTTAACTGATTGTACTAAGAAATATATTCCTAGGTCAGGTACCTAGATTAGAAATTAGTGTGCATAAGCATAGTGTCCTGCTGTATTACTTTCTTACTAAAAATATGTAGTCACATTACAGTACTCTCTTTTTGGATTTCATGCTGCTTATGTGGCATACTCAATGTTCATCAAACCTTTTCCATTGAAAGTATCTCTCCAAAATGGAAAGAGAAACAAAAGAAGAAAATATTGCATGTAAAAAATGGAGGAAAACACAATTTCTGTTTTTCAAAATTTAGGTATTTTGCCATTTGCCGCGTAATATCTGGCAGGTGGATTAAAATTCTTTGTCAGAGAATGGAAACCAGAAGCAGGCAAGAAGACATTGCTGGTCTCCAGCCTGACTCTCCAGCTTGTAAGAATCTGCATCTGGCTCAGAGAAATGGTCATAGTATCATTTAGGTTAGAAAAGACCTTTAAGATCATCGAGGTCAACCATAAACCTAACGCTGCCAAGTCCACCACTAAACCATGTCCCTAAGTGCCACATCTACACATCTTTCAAATACCTCCAGGGATGGTGACTCAACCACTTCCCTGGGCAGCCTGTTCCAGTGCTTGATAACCCTTTCGGTGAAGAATTTTTTCCTAATATCTAATCTAAACCTTCCCTGGTGTAACTTCAGGCCATTTCATCTTGTCTTATCACTCGTTACCTGGGACAAGAGACCAACCCCCACCTCGCTACAACCAGACACCTGATTGTCCTGGTCAGTATACTGAATCCCTGGTATCCAGCTCTCTTTCGTATCTAGCTGCAGTCCTTTCTCTATGTTCAGAATTGCTTCCCATAGAAGCTAAATAAAAGGCTAATTCTCCCTTGTAAATAGCTCTTATGTTAGGTATCCTATTCCAGTAGTTTATTATTTTCTATTGGCATATACTTTAAAAAAAAAAAAAAGCTGAGTCCAAAACTTGATATAAAAATAGTCATAATGAGAGAACATTCAACATTTACATAGCGCCAAATAACAGAGCATGTTTATTTGCTTTTTATCTTATTTAGATAAGGCCCAAAGCATTTTACATGTCTGTTATGAAAACAAATAAGTATCAAGCCATGATGTAAAAATTGTTGCATCCTTCACGTTGGTGGAACAGCAGCTGAATTGTGGTTATTGTTGCTACAGAAATAATTTCAGACATTTCTCAGGTGCCAGGCATCAAGAAGTTGCATGATATTTTTCATAGGGGAATAGCTTGCTCTTCAGAAGACCTACCTCTGCCATGAAGTGTTCATATATATAATGAATGACCAGTCAACTTGCAATGGCTTTCTAAAAATTATAGTGACTTTTTTCCTAATATTTCATGACCCCTCCTCTTTTGAGTGGCATCTATGGGACCCATGATTCCCAGACTGAGAAGGAGGACTTTGTGAACTATATGTTAATGAAAACCCCTAGAATGGTGACAAGCATGGGTTACAGTATTGCACCCTCTTCTGGTGACAACATTATTTGAGTTCCTTCTCTGGCCTTAAAATTTCCCATTTACACTTAGAAAGCTTACAAAATATGCTGGGATTCCATTATCCCTTGACAAACAGAGGAACTTGAATCAATTATTTCAATCATCTTTAGTGTAGACTTAACTACTAATTGCTATAACCCAAGATACTGTCAGATACTTCAGAGATTAAAATACTAATGATGAAGCAGCAAGGTATCCTAGATGAATTTCTTCCTTCTAAGTTTCGCTTTCAGTTAAATTTCTCTTCTGGTAATGCAACTACTTGTTTGCTAGGCTGTTTTCCCAATTTTTTGTGCTATGTGAACTGGTAGTGTCTGTCAATATCAGCACATTTGGATTTTTTTCATTCATATAGTGTAAATCCATATATTTGCTCATACTATTAAGTTTTGTGTAATTGAAGGCTTTAATTTATATTAAGAGCTATTCAAAGGCTCTCAGAAGAGGAGTAATTTGATGTTGAGGAAATCAAAAAGACAGCAAAAAATATATTAAATGGTTATATTTAAAGAGTAATAGTGTTGGTGAAAAAATTACATAGCTATATACAAAGTAAGAGATAAAATAGTGCGTGTATTTTGACAAATAGATCTACAATTCCAAAAGGCAGTTCATCGAAAGTTTCTTGACAAGTTTATTCACCCTTTAAGTTCCCTAAAAGTTGTTACCATTATCTTTCATCTACACTTAGAATCACAATGGCACATTATTTCATTACCACCCTCAAATAAAAGACTTTATTACTTTCCCTCTGCACTATTCACGTTTAGTTACCTGAATATAGAATCCCTTCTACCCTACAGAGAACCTGACATACTCTGAGGACTACGTTGTAAACTTCTTCCTAGAAATATTCTGGATTAAAAGTACTACATTTGGGAATGAAACAATAGTCTGTGAATTAGCCTTCAGTTATGTTCCAGTATGATTCCTACAGGAGCTCTCACCCTGGGCTCAGTCCTCTGGGACAGCAACATATGCTGATGCTATAGGCAGAGAGAAGTATGGATCTGATATTTGCTTATTGGTATATTATAAAATTACAAATAGCATTTCATCTGGCTCGTGTTTCTCTCCTCCCCAGTGTCTGTTTGATTACCTTGACTTTTCCAGTTTTCTCTTCATAAGCCAACTGTATTTTCCACAAACATTCTTGAATCTGAACCACGGCAAATTATTGTTTTCTTTCAATCAATCAAACTATCTCAACTGTTGTAAGAATTTCAAACCAGTGTCCCTCCTTTCTTCTCTTTAAGTTCCCATTGTTTCCTAAAATCACTGCTGTTTCTTTTATACTTTTTTTTGCTTTTGTTTAGATGCTTTGACTTTCGTCTTTGATCTGGATACTGACACCTTTCTCTCGACTTTGACTTTCCTAAAAATGTCATCCCATCCCTCTGTTTCTCCCAAATGAAATACACCAGTCAGATTGCCCTTTATAGTTCTAATTCTGTTCAACGTGTTCATCAAGGTCATCTTATCAAGCCTTTATTTTCCTTTACAGTTTTCATGCATCTTCACATCACAAATGTCATACTTCATTGAACTCTGTCAGCACAAATATTACTGGCTTCTCTTTCCTTCCCTCACCCCCATTTTCAAGCAATTTTATGAAGTGCAGAATAATTTTCTTAGTCAAGCTTGGCTAATCATGTTCAATCCTTCCTAAAAGCCTGTGTCTTGCACAAGAAATGAAAGAATTATGACAGCAGGAAATCAAGAAGGCAACTGCTAGGATGAACCATATGCTGTAGTAGTCACAAAAAATTTTAGAGACAACTTTTCCCAAATTATCCCCTGGATTTCCCAATGTTGCCTGCTTATTCTGTATATCTTTTGTTCCACCGCTGGCACTCCAGGGACTTTCTATACTGTACTACAGAGTGTTGGAGTGATCCAGGTACCTGCTCATAACTGCAAAGAGCTGTTTGGTGGGATTCAGTGGGCCTGTTCCCTTAGCTTCTGCATAGACCTCAGCCATTGCTTTGTTTCTGAGCATTACTGAATACTTGCCCAGCACACACAACTATTTGAGAGAACATCCCATAATACTGCAAGTAGGTGTAGGTGTTCATTTGCAATTGTGTACATTCTTTTTCAACTGAAATCTGCACTTCAAATCCGTCTGCTAATGAGCAGAGCCTATCTGTGTTGAATTTATATTCTTTCTGACACCCATCATTTCTCTTTTGCTGAGTGCAAAGTTGGCTTGAAACACCACCATCAGAAATGTACTAAATGGATTTGCTGTCATTCATTGTTATAAGGGCCTGTATGAATAAGATGGTTTTCTTCCCAACAGAAATGTGTTCTAATGGTCAAACGACCTGCAAACACAATCCAACTCTCATTAAAGTTAATGGGAATCAGGTTTCAGACTTGTCTGACAACTGACAGGACACCACTTAGTAAGAAAGTTTGTTTAGGAAGAAAAAAAGTTACCATCAGCTCTAAGATGCTTTAAATAATTGTTTCCTCTTTCTGTTTCCCTTATCTTGTTTTTCCAAAACTCATTAAAAAAGGCCTGCTAAAGAATAACATTTGAAGAATTCCCCCTTTCCAAAACACTTCTTTTAGGTATTCCTTCTCCCTTTCCTTAGCCCCCCGAAACAAACTAAACTTTTCACTAGGTATCATACTGCAGCTCTTAGTTTTTTCAAATGGAAAATAATCTGGTTTAATACTTCAGCGCAACATTTTGGGTGAGACATTGCCTAAAATGGAAGGCTGAAGTTTTTTGGTTACTTTACCACAATGCTATTCTCCATAGCCCTGGTGCGGAAGGTATTGTAATACTTCCCCACCCCATCCCCCCTTGCTTGTTTATTGTTTTTTAGCCTGGTTATGTCCAGTTCAACACTAAGTAGGCAATGCTATTAAATTCTAATCACTTGGTTGAACAAAAGCCTGCTTCATAAATCATTCTTTAATAGCCTGTCTAAAATTTCTTTAGGGTGTTGCAGCTGCATTGCAATGCTGCTTAGCCGGTCAGACTCTAATTACAGAAATTATACATCCAGCAGTTAAACCAGTAAACAAGCCTACACAGATTGGTGCAGTAATCCCGTGTCAGTTAGGATCTTTCATGTTGATTCTGGATTTCTGTCACTCTCTAATCCTGCTGTGCCCTGAAATATCTGCTATTGCATATCGCCCCTGTACTGCTTGGACTTCACAGAGAGAGCAGTTTTAACTGCTGTTTATAGGCTGCTTCACTAGGTTTACTTCTTCAGAAGTACACATGAGTGATTTAGCAATTAACTCAAAAAACATGACATAATTAAAAATATTCTGCAGCATGAGGCTATACCATTGAATACAGTATAGAATAAAGAAAAAGATCATGCTCATAATATTCTGGGTCATTATTTTAGTCTCCTGGTTGTGTTATGTAAAAGCTAAATAATACACAAAATTTTACTAGTAGTCTTGTTTTAGAACAAGGAGTAAAATTAGAGTAGGTATAAGGTTCCTGTCAAATGATTTCTGTGCCATCCATCACCTAACCATTCTCCCTTCTCTATTTTTTTTAAATAGTATTTATTTCTATCACAAAATTTGGCAGAATTAAAGTTGTACCCCAGGAATTGGTTGAAATGTGAAGGCATCATGTAGTTTACCAAGTGTAAAATGTTAACTATTTTCCAACTTCTTATTTTTGGTATCAAATTTCCTTTTAACAAGGTATGATGTACACTAAGACACTGATAGGAAAGAGTTGCAGGAAGAGAGAGATACAGAAGACAGCAAGAAGGTTTAACCAAGTAGTTGCAGTATAAAATTAAAACCATTGATCTTGGTTTTTTCTCTTCTACTATTTTTTAATTCATTTTTTCATCAATTTTTCTTTATGACATTGTGTTGTGACCTGAATGCTGGGACAAAACTTCAGTTTCAATCCATCAGTTACAGCCTATCTACGATAAATCTAATAAAACTGTTATTGGTTTTATAGGATGCAAAAGCTATCTAACAGAATGAGTAGAGAGCTGGCAGAAACATGATTCAGTCTTACTTTTGTAGAAACTAGCATACTTAGAGATCTCTATTATTCTTAACACATTTAATTTAATAATCCGCCTCAGGATTTGTATCTGGGGGGCTGACAAATGGGAAAGCTGTCTGCCACATTCTCCAAGACTTTGAAAGAAAAATATGGACAGGCTGCTTCCTCGGTAATTTTGTTGAACAACTGAAGAGCCTTGCATCTGTCCTTACAAACCATTACTGAGCTGTATTTTGTAGGATCAAGAACCTTCATGGTTTTTTGATGTTTTTTTAACAGTTCTCTGTATGCTTCTTTACCTCAAAGGCAGTAATCAAGTTTGTCTCAAAATAGCATCTGTGCCTACCCAGAATTTCCTAAGTTATCGTGTTTATAGCTTAACAGTCTTGAACTGGATGAACTGAAAAGATAGTCATTATTTGGCAGATAAAACAATAAAATGATTCCCAGTGACAATCCAGTATTACCAGTGAGTGTTAGCTTCAGACACTACATCGACACAAAACTACTTTTACTCAGCCATGAGGCTAAAACAAAGTTTTGTCATCTGAGGTTATTGCACAAAAAGACCAAAGAAGGGCCCATGTTTTTGTTTAAACCTCTGAGTGGGAGAAGAGGCTTTTTCTGAGCCTTATTCGTGCACCAAGCGCTTCCATGTACACATGAGCCTCCCCTGACCCTAGTGAGAAGTAGCAAATCCTAAAGCTGCCAATATTGTCATTGTCTCTGTGGGCTGGAGGCCTCCCACTGCCAATACACTCAACTGTGTGGAGATTTAGGGGTAGATGGGGTCTGCTGCCATAGGGATGAACTCAAACTAATTTGTTCCACTGGCTGCTCATCCTGATTTAAGTCCTGGCAGAGGAAGAATTACTAACAGTTTACTTTTATGTCAGCATAATCAAATAAAAGCTGTTTGAAGGGTAATAGCTGGAACCCTAGTTAAGGACTTGTCACAGCAGCAGCTCAAGAAAGCTATAGGCAATACTAATTATTTTACAAGTAATTTCGCTGAATATGATGCCATGAAAAAGAATCATGGTTAACAGTCATCTAATTCCCCAGAGAATTGGAGCTAGTCCAGTTTATGCTGGTCTATGAATTTGTTTACTACAAATTTCTTCAATGCTTGATAGTTCATTCATAACTTTGCAGGAAATTATCCCGCAGTTCTTAAATTGTTTTTGAAAACTTATGTATTGGTTAACTTTTATGAAGCCATTTAGCAACCCTTACAGCAATCTGATAACAATTTTAAACAAGGATACCACAAGCTGCTTGTTAGCAGTATAAGTTTTTCAAAGGAAGGAGTTCTTCCTTCTTACAGGAAGAGGAGACCACATCTTTGTTAGGGTCCCTAAGCACTACTGCAGTACGGAGAGACACTGAAGTCATGTCATTTCCCTGAGCTTTGAATCCATTCCTAAACATGGATTCCTTGCAAGGAGAGAATACAGTGTTTACAGAGTAGTTTAATTTAGCCCAAGTTGCATAATTCAAATCGAAGTATGAAAAAGTCAAGTGCTCAGCAGTTTCTCATTGTTCACAGGATCTTTTTTCGTAATAACTTCTAGCTTGCCTGTTGTGAGGTAAGCTTAGTCATTTCTGCCTCCTGACTTCTACCACAAGTAGGCAGGGAAAGGGACCACCACCACCACCACCTTCATGAACTTGCCAGATCATTCAGAAAACATAATTTAAGCACTCGCAAAAGAAAGAGTTTTAGTTAAATGATTCTTCTTGCCTTTGCTCTGATAGTCTTTGCATTGTCTTGCTGATCACTTGCAAGCTGTGAATTCATAGGTTGTACTGACATAAATGCAAATGTTTATATTTGTATTCATTGCAAAGATTTACATAAGAGGCTACCTTTAGCTGCAAAGTTCTACTTGGATTGATGTTGTGACAAGTTTATAGTAAGTTAACAAATTAATCTGATGAGCACAAGACACCGGAATACCTTTAAATAATGTAACAATCAATCAGATATTTAAAAAAAAAAAAAATCTTTGTTAGGGGTGAGCTGAAACAGATACTGTATGAAGTCTAATGTATTCCAGTCCAATGAGCGTTTGTTTCTTGTCATGTGTTTTAACAAATGATGCATTAGTAAATTTTAGTTGAAATATGACCTTGGGTAGAATGGGTATAGAATCCTAGAAGTCTGCACTTAGGTATACAGAAATCAGCATGGTTTGGTTTTTTTCTTTCAGCTTAGGCTATTTAACAAGCATAGTTAACACCGTAAGCATTACATCTATTTCTTTAAACCTCTATTACACCAGTATTTTGCCTGAAAAGTCATGGGAGCATCATACACATGCTCAGACTGTGGAAATCTCTCCATCACACATTTCTGTGTACAGCGCCTGGCTCACCATGTCCACTCATGAGTCCTTGCTGTAAAGGTTTTCAGAGGCTCCCTCTTTCGCTACGGTTCCACACGCAGCAATCAGGTGTGTTTTCTGTTGAGAAAATGGATCAGTAGTATTATGTTGTGTTGACACCCAGAAATGAGTCAGCTCTGTGCCTTTTCTGGAAGACACAGTTTATATCGGGTGTCCTGACTGCATGCTTTCTCTTGCTCCCCTTCATCCTTTTCTACTCCATGCTCCTGGGGAGAAACTGCAAACACAATAAAGCACAGGCTGCAGTCAGCAACGAACAAACATTTCAAAAGCCTTCCATTAATTATCCATTTCAGTAGATTTTCTTGCTGGATGACTCATTTCCTTTCAGAAGTTGTATGGTGGTATGATTGACACCTCATTTTATACCAAGAAGTATAATTTTACTTGCAGCTCAGTTATGTGGGAATCTGAGAGAGAATTTCTTCCACCCAGTGGTCATTGATCAGCTTATTAATTAGCAAGAGCTGAGAGGTTTACAGTAGGTGGATGTAAGTAAATGACATGAAAAGCAGGTTGTCTTTCTCTTACTACTCCACAAAGCAACTCAGTCCTGCAGAATTGACACTCCTGCTCTCACGCTGTGAACTAGAGCAATCCACCTACTGCAATTATAGTACAAATAAATAGCTGCTTAAAAATCTGGCCAAATGGACTTCCTCCAGTACCGACATATTGCTGGCCAGTTTTCTAAGATCTTCTACACTGTTTTCACTTGTCTCCATCAGGGCTTGTTTCACTATGGTATTTTGGTATTTGACAGGTGCTTGTGCATTCAAGTTAAAAGTAAAATGAGGGGGAAATAAAAGACTATTGATTTATCTAATAACAAGTCAATTACACTTAATATGTGCTCTTCCTTAGGTGAATACAAAAGGATAATAAATCCCAATTCAAAAGAGAGTGATTAATTCAGCCTTGTTCCATGTTGTCATTTTTGGTACATAAAACAACTGTGAAGTGATCTAATAGCAATTTACACCTACTTCGTGCGTGCTCCAAATGCTGATGCTAGCTATGTTGAACAATACTAGTTATTTTTAAATATCTAATTATTTTTAATTAATACAGCTGCTTTTACTTAAAGAGAAATACATAGTAACTCAGATTTTTACCATTTCTTGTATACACTTGCACACACATGCAAGTATTTTGCATGTACATTGAAAGTGTCTCTTCTTTATCTACATAGTTATATGTATTTACTAATCCACTGAATGAGAAGTGGAAGTTTAAGCTAAATGAACAGATCAAAGACAGACTTGGAGTAACATATGATTCATGAGAAACAGAATTGTAAGAAGGAAAATAATAAACGTTCATGTAATTACATACATGTATAAACTAAGTGGATACATACTGGGAATATATAAATGCCATACCATCATTTACACTTATTTTCTAATGTGTTCTGTTGGAAAATGTTGATTAATTGATGCAGAAGCTAGAGACTCAGTAGTTTTAGTGGGGTAGGTTTGTTTAATTTTAACAAAAGCAGCTGATTCATTATTGTATTTGCTTTTAGGTTGGATTTTGGTTTTGGGGGTTTTTGGTTTTGGTTTTGGTTTTATTGTCTCCCAATTAAGTTTTTGCTTGCTTCAACAGAAATCTGACTTCCAGAATTATTTTTACCAGTTTCTATGTTTAGATACTTGTTAAAGTATATCAGATGCATTCTGGCATTTTGTAGACTTTCCTCAGTAATGTGGACCAAGTCAAAAATCAGTGTGTCTGATCAAAATTGCCTACTAAGTTTTTATTTATATTTTTTACATGGTGTATTAGTGCCGGCTAAAAAGCCTCAAGTATATTTTCTGCCTTTCTTTCTAAGAAGTGGTAAAGATGGATGCTTTCTGTTTGGCTTAATTCCTGCTGTACATGAAAACGTCTTTCATTAAATTTCCCCTAATGGTGAAAAGAAGATTGTATGAGGGACTGCTTTCCAAATGTAGAACATTATTTTGGGGTTCAGTGGCTTCATTTGTTTTAGTGAAAAGGCAAAAGGGTAGGACAAGGAAGTTAGGTAGGGAAATACTTTCAGCATCTATGGGAATTAGTCTTGACCAGCTGTCCTCCTGAGAAAGTTATGAGCTACAAGCAGAAATTTCCTGTATTTTAGAAGATATTAAGATTTATTTGAATACACATTTAATTAGGGATTCTTCAGTGATGGTGAGGGTTACTGATTTTGTTAAGTTTTCAGGGGTTCTAAGAGAATTGTGTTTCGCATCCCAAGTGTAAAAGGGTAGAAAAGAGAACTTACAAAATACGTTCCACTATCCCTTCCTACTTTTAGTTTTTCTGTTTTAATCACTAGCTTATTTTTTGTCCATCTTCCATTCTCCAGATGTTTGTCCTCTCTTCTCATTATTCTATATTTTATTCCAATCTTATGCCTCTCAGTATATTTGGCTATTTGTTCTTTTCTTCTCCTTCCGTACGCGTTATGCTTCCATTTTCCCCCATCTTCCTTTTCGTCATTATATTCCCTGTGCTGCTTCCTCATTCTTCTTCCTTTGTTCTGTCTCCCCAATGCCTTCCTCCAATTCATCTTTCTCACTTCTGTGTCATTACTGTGCTCACCTTTCTAAGTCAACTGCTTCTCTGTATCTCATGTTGACACTTCCAGAAGCAAAAATATTATTTTATGTTAATTAGAGGGGTTTCATTTTCAAGTATTCATGAAAAATTACTGCAGGTATAAAATATACTACCCAAAACAACTGCTCCTCTAATTAGTACACTGAATAAACTTCCCTTGCTGTTCAACTGCAAAACTGTTTTCATTATATCAGAAATGGTGGATGTTGTGACATGGAACATACGCTAAGACATTTGAATTATGCAAAGAAGAATCTATTCCTAATTATTTTAGAAATTCTATGATTTTTTAATTATTATTTTTATATCAGAAGTTTACATATTAGCAAACAATACAAAAATATTTTTTTGAAAACCTTTAACTTTTTTTCTTCTTTCCTGAGTACATCAATAAGCAGTTTTCTTCCTTTCAGCAAGGGGAAAAAAAAACCAAACCATTTCAGTACTTTAAAATGTTTTTCTTCAAAATTAAATTTTGACAGTTGACACAGCTTGCAAAAGATTTCAATATGAATGAGCATGTGTTCCCAGATTGGAAGCTGTCCTAGCAAAGGTTTTTTGGAAGATCTGAACAGTTCTGGTGGTAGTTCAGCAGTTCTTGGAGTCAGAGATAACTGGTAATTAGAAATAACTGAGTATCTTGTTCAACTGAAATTAAAATTAACATGGTTTGATTTTGCAACCTAAAAATCATTTGATTGGCTAGCTTTAACATTTTTCTTGCAGGACAATTTTTATTCTGGTTTTGGGGGTTTTGTTTTTTGGGTTTTTTTTGTTTGTTTGTTTTTTAAACTTGATTACCACTATCACAGTTTTTCTATTCTGAAAGGAATTAAAATGATCACCCCAATACATTTGAAGTCCTTCAAACATTTTAACAGCTATTATGATGTACTCAACAGAAAAGGCCTGGTTTACTACTGCTACAGGAACAAACAATAACAACCTGTGTTGTAAAATGTGATAGGTTTTAAGAGATTGTTATTTCCTTTCCTTCTGCTTTTTCTGAACTTTGGAGCTTGTGTGCTATTTCTGAGGCTGTAGAAAAAAGAGAAAGGATTCTGGCAGAATGTAAATCATGAGATCATTAACATTTCAGCCCAATTTCTCTCCAGCAATGCGTAATCTTAGCAGAGATGATTGATGGGAGAGGGGATTCACAAGATAGATATTATGGGTCATTCCCCTGTATTTCCTCATTTTCTTTCCCCTTTTGCTAATCCTAGTTTCAGATAACATCGTTCAATCAATTTCACTGCTGATCTAGAGCTGTATTCTTCTAATATCAGATATTATATCAAATATATCTCTGGGTAGATATACGTTCTTTCTTACTGCTTTTTGTGCATGTCCTCTTTATTTTTGTTTATGTTCCATTATAATATGTGGCAGAAATATTTACATTAATATCTCATTGTTTTAGTCCTTGAAACTGTAGTCTTTTTTTTCCCCTGTTCCCTTGATATAAAATCCCTTCTTAGTAGATGCAGCATCTAAACCACAATGAGTACCTATCTGTACTATGCAGAAAATGAAAGGAACGCAGTGATATCTTTTTCTTCCCCTCCCTGTTGGGGGTCTCATGAGACATGATAAGAATATATTCTACTGTAGAGTGCTCTTAACATTCATTTGTTTGTTTTCATGGGGGGCAGGGGGAAGCACAGGGGAACGGGGGACATGGGACATTGGATCGTCATATTTCTTCATGTTTCTTCAATTCTAAAAAATTAAAACAAAACCAAATCAGATTCTTAAGAGTTTTTGTTTTATTTGAAACATAATTTGGAAACAAAATAATTGGTTGACATTGAAAAGTATGCAGTATGGGCTAGCAGTGAGTCTAGGACAGCAAGGTGTATGAAAGGCAGCCTGTGAGAAAGGATTTTGCTAGACACCAAAGCTGTGTCCATTAGAGGCAACAGTTTTTGGGCAGAATGCTCCAGTCTGTCTGTTATGGGTGCTACCCCTTTTGTCAGACCATTGTAATGGAAGCTTCCTATGGATACATATCAACTGTGCTGTATATGGAGAAAAGGGTTTTTCAGCTATTCCATCATCTTTCCAAGGGCCTGCATGAAAACTACAGAAGGCAACTGAAAGAGAATTGGTTTATATGCATGGTAAGCATCTCTGCAGATTGTAGCTGTGAAGGTACAGAAGTTATAAAGTATATGGGCCAAACATAGGGTAATCTTAATATACCTTTGATCCACAGTTGTTCGACCCTGTTGTAAATCTCAGTTCCTTAGTTTCTCTGCATGTTATTGTAGCACCACATGCTAATTAATTAAAAGAAATAATTTATCTAGTAGTGTTTTTATACTATCACTTTAGTATTTAATGAGATTCATTGGCTTATATTAAATGCTATTTCAAGAATGCTTCCAAGAACAAAAGAATATATTCACAATATTATGAGAAGAGTTTGTAGATAGGCATATCTTTCCTACAGCTTTTTGTATGCAGATATGAAACTATCAGTTTAATCTTCAGTGGTTTTGTTTGACAGAGGAAAAATTGGTCATGCAGCTGTGGTTATTATTTTTTTGTTTAAGAGGTGAAAAGTGTATTGAGATGGAGGAAAATGAGATTTGGATTTAATGTTGCGTGCAAAGAATGGCATGTCTCAATGAACCAACAGTTCTAGATGACTAGTATTTAGTGGTGCTTTATTATTGACAGCTACCAGCATCCCAGTCCAAAAGGACAGTACCATATACACACCCTGGCTCTCTTACAAAGCCAGCTTGTTAGTCAGTGGTGTAAGAATGACACTGCTGACTACAAAGTCTATTATGACTTCATACACAAAGTCATACACTTAGTTTAGATGTCACATTCTGTAAGAGAAATAAAATAGCAAGAAACTACAGAAATTTCTTGATGAACTTGACTTTCCTGCATTTCAATCCTGCTTCATTCAACAAAGTAGTTTTTAAAAGCTAAAATCTTAAGCCAAAGTGTTTTATTGCACTGGACCAGCATATTCTATGAAGCTGCTGAATATTAGGTAGATAGGGGCAGTCTCATACCCACAGTAATAACATATGTTATTATGAAAGTATACATTTTATTATTTTTATGAAAAATGTTCAAGTATTAGTCCTGTTTAACATACTTATGTTTGTATTACAAATACACAGTAATCAAGTAGAAAATACTATAAATTTGTTACTCCCATACCATTCCATTCTTCTCCTTCAATGGATATCTACAACTAGACATAAAACTGGCAGGAAGTTCTTTTTAATTTTTTTTCCCCCAGCAAAAGATTCAGCAAAGGGACTTTATTACTATCAGAACAACCAGATGAAAGGTATCTATATATTATGTCATATTTTAGTTGGCTGCAATATTAAGAGTTTAGTTTAATATCGGTGCAGCAGAATATGTATAAGAACAATATGTCATTCCAAGGAAAGCCAGGAAAGGACATCAAATTGGGATTTTTCGGCTCTGAGGTTTCTGATTGAGAATAAGGATGGTGTGGGAAGTTCCTCCCTGTTTGATTTTGGTTTTTGTATTCAGGAGAGGAATTCCCAACTCCTTTAGCTGAAGCAGTGGATCTCTCTGGCAAGTTGGTAGTTTGTTTGTTAGGAAGAGTCACTTCAGAAGTGCTTCAGGCAGCAGCTGGGTTTGATGGATCTTTCTCTTCCACTGAACTGCCTCCAGACTGAAAAACAGTTGAAGAATATCATTCCCTGGTTTTAACAAGTTGTTTCCAAAACAACTTTGTAACTACAGATATCTTATAATAGATATCTGAAATTTTAACCAAAGTGAAAAAAATCAGCTTCCCTTTCCACTCTGCAAAAATGTCATATTCTAACCTTTTGGACATGGAGCTCAGATTCTTCCAGAGTTCAGTGTACATCAGTGTGTATCAGTGCCCCTCACTCAAAAGGCTTTTGTAGTTATAACTCTCTTGACAAAGAGGAAATGTATGCTAATGTGCTTTAACTACAAGAAAATGTACAAAGCTACAAGGAAAAAATTGTTTATTGTTAGAAAGTAAAGCATGTACAGATATCAAATGAGAGTTGTGCAAATCAATCCTCTTTCTAGTGAGAACAGACAGATTAGCCTGGAGAAATAGGATGGCCTGAAGCCAAGTTACAAAGAGCAGAGAAGCTAAGAAAGATTGATCTTGCCTTATTTCTGAAAGGATTAGATTTTAATTCAGTAACTAAGAAAGCGCCTTCAACTTTTAAGGGTTTTTTTAAGTATCATTCCAATATATTTTACATTAAATTTGCTATGACATTAACCTTTTATAGTGCACTGTGAGAAGACAGTTTGTAGACTTTGGGCTGAGAACCGGTATCTGAATTTGATTCCCACCTTAGCCCAGGTGACAAAAATCACATTCATTGAAGGAGGGCAGGAGTTGGATGGACTCCCCATAAAAGGAACGGTAACTGTCAAGATGTTGTGCTCTACTCTCCAGGGGGCCTCACCCCAGTCACCAGCACTCTGAGAGCTACACTGCTGCAGGTTCATGGCTGTTTATGCTTGCTGTTATTGTGGAGCTGGCTTGCACAGTGACCCCTGTCCAGTGCAAAGCAGATTCACTCTTAGGGGTAATCTTACAGAGTCCTTAGATGAGAGAAGCTGAGACTACTGTAAAGACTCTGGATCCAGGTTTTCAGAGCCATCCATATCTTTGGTGTGGTGAACTTGATTTAGGAACAAACTTTCACGTTGGTGTATATTTAAGGAATCAGCTTGTGCCAAACGCGGTGGTGTTGTGGGTTTTTTTTCATTTTTTTATTTTTATTTTCCTCTGAATTGACTTTTAAAAGATAGCTTTTCATATCTCTGAACCTCATTTCTATCTCTGTAAAGTAGGGAAAATATTGCAGCAACCCAGCATGGATAAGATTTGAGAGGCCCCTGTAACAGGCTAAATCATGCCAATATTTACCAATATTATTAACATTAGAGCTATTACCATCACTTCTGAAAGAAAGACGAGAGACTAGATTTGTCTACCTGGTCCTTGCTCCCCAACTTTAGATGAGGTTCTCTAGAAAAGAAGGTCACAGACCAGTCAAGCCTTGCATGTGGGCAAAGATATGATCAAGATCGTTCAAAGCTCCAACACTATATTCTTTCTTTAGCTTGTTTTAGACATGTTCATCTTTAGTAGTACTCCAAGGTTTAAAACTGACAGCAGTACAGCCTTATAAAAAATAAGAACAATCATGCAGAAGGATGAAGCAAATACTTTCCAGCACTGGAGAATGCCTGATAGATACCATATAGTTTGGTAACACTGAATATTTGTTTAAACAGGATAAGATCTAGTTTTTTTAGAGCACTTTCCTTTACCTGAATATGCAATGAGTATTTAAAGAAGTGGTAGAGTCCTTTCTCTCCTGCCAGGTGGTGTTGCAGGAACTGTAAGATCAGAGGTTGGACTTTTCTTTATGACTGGCTTTCTGGTTTTGTTTTTGTATGTGTGCAGTTTTGAATCTGATTTTTCTTTTAGCTAGAGTATGAGAATAACTAGTGATATCAAGTCTCTTAGTGATCCTGCTGAGATAATGCAGGCTGGTTGGAAGAATGTGGTATTAAAAATAATAAAATCAACAATAACAAACCCCTTCTTATAACATTCATCTTCCTTGTTTTTTAGAAAGCAGCATATGCCTGGATACATTCATGAGTACAGTATGCGTTGTTCTCTAAGGAATGGCAGGCTGCTGTCTCACCCTCTCAGCTGGGTACCACTCTCCGTGCTGTGGTTGAGCTCACATCACGTCTGTCGCATTGGGTTGTGCTGGCAGCCTTGCCTGGGGGGCAGAAGGAGCAGGGCAGGCTTTTTGTGCCCTGTCACACTCCCAGAAGGGAGCAGGGTGTTTCTTTCATTAGCCAACTGTTCTGTGCCTTCGTTTCTTTCACCAGTCTAAAATTTTACAGATACAGCTTGGGAAAAATAAATTATTAATAAATGCAAATTAAATCCCAAGTACTGTTGTTAGGGCAGAAATATATTACAGAAAGCTTGCAAGCCACTGGAGGTTTTAACTAAAGAAAGTATATTACTGAAAGTCATTATCAAATATAAATATGTAGGCCTGAAGATGAGCCCTTTAGTATCCGGATTTAGTTTTCCAGAGTATTTACTTATTGTAGTCCACATTATGCTGACTTTATAGACTGGCAAGTAGTTGATCACTTATTTCCCAAATGGATTTACTGCAAAATACTTTAGCCATGTTTGTTTGGAATGGTGAATTTTGCAGACATCACTACCTGATGAGTAATCAATTTACATAGCTTCAGTCTTATGAAAGACAGAGCTTTTACCTAGTACTTTCTTTTTCTTTCTTTCTTTTCTTTCTTTCTTTTCTTTCTTTCTTTTCTTTCTTTCTTTCTTCCTGTCTTTCTTTCTCCTTCACATGATGCAGTATCTGAGAAGCTCTCAGCTTTTTGAATGCATGCACAGGCAAGAAGCTACCTGCAGTCCTAGGCATCTGTGCTGGGATTTGACACAAAGAGGTGAGTTTTGTGAATATCCCACACTGAAACAGGGAAGTAGGGAGATTAATATAGGAACTGAGTATTCAACTAGCAGTGGGTTTTTTTCACAGGTCTGCAGCTGCTGGTATAATCTTTCCCAAAAAGCATCAAGGGCTCTTTAAATTTTCTCTAGTGACTATATGAAAGCAATTTATTCTTGTCTGGATGGGCGTGTTCGAAGGTTGCAAACAGCACAGGATGCTACATTCAATACACATTTCAATAAGTAGAGAGTCTTTGAAAATCTTTATTAATTAATGTGTAGTAAAGATTTTTTTTTTTATTATCAGTAGTATAATCACCAACCCTAGCTAGTCTGCAATTGGGTATTTCCTAGTATGCTGTAGTTTTGTTCTCAAAAAGCTAATGTAACATGGTCTGTTAACTTGATGACATTTATAAATGACTCTACTGAGAAAAAGTGCAAGAAAGTAAAATGTGAGTTCTTCAAAACCTAATGAGGGGTTAAAAAAAAAGGTATATCATATATATGATACAGATATATGTATATTCATAATGTGCAGGACATTCACAAAAATCAATTATATTCCAATATTAATTTGTTGTGTTTTGAAAATACAACTTTTTTGTTATGTTTTATTTTGCTTTTTGTCTATCTAAGCACTACCACTAAATTTAAATATCCAAGACAAGGTACTCAGGTGGTGTCAATCAGCATAACTCCATTGACTTTTGTTCTGTCAATTTAAACCAGGTGAGGTTATGGCTCTTATACTACTTTTAAAAAGTGATAGTGAAACATTTCCTTTGTGTTAGTTTGAAGGGCTGCACCACATTTTATTTTTCTGGAAGTGATTGTAATGGAGCATGTGTCACCTAAAACTAATTGTACATCACCAGTTAGGGCTTCCAAGCTATAGGCCATATCAGGAAAAGCTTTAAAAAGTGCCTATGAGACTTAGGAACCTGACTTCCACTTCTAAATTGGTGCTAGCACTGAGACATTTAGTTTCAGCTGAAATAATGATACAAAGTTATTTTGAAAATTTACTCTGCATGCACATTAGAACTCTCATTTAAGACTTTAATAGGAGTTTTGTAAAACAGCTAAAGCACCATATATCCTTAGTGAACCCCAAATTTGGAGCGATATTATGACTCACTAACTCCTAGCTCATCAGAAAACCCAACATACACTTTTTCCACATACTTTGTCTCTCTGATAATTTATTTTTTTTCTAAAGAAAAATGGAGAATCTGGTGGTTCATTTCTCTTCCTCCCCTGCTTTTTACAATTCATGTGAGCTCTGGCACTGAACCCAGACAAGAAAAGGTCATCACTGTAGGAATGAACTGCACATGGGACTGCATTTCTTTAGACAGATGGCAGCCATATACTGTTGAAAACAGGCAAAGCTGTCTTGCTGCATCCATGTGCAAATATGATGATCAGGGCATTCTTCTGGCGCTTAAGAGAAGGAGATATAGTTTCCTTCAAGCTGAGGAGGAAAAGAGGCCTTGTTTCCCACTTCCTGACTGTGCTTCAACCAGAAAGCTGTTCTGTGGAAGATAAGCACAAGCATTGCTACTGCTACTATCTTTGCCTGAAAAGAAAGGACCGATCCTTCTTAAACAAAACAAACAAACAAACAAAAAAAACCAAAAAAAGAAAAACCAGAGAGTTTTAGGTAGATGCATATTTTGAAGAGCGGATTTTGAAGTCCGGATCCTAAGCAGAGAGCAATGCAGCCCCAGTTGAGGCCCTTAAGTTTTGGAGAGAGGATCGTATAATCATAGAATGTTTAGAGTTGGAACGGACCTTAAAGATCATCTAGTTCCAACCCCCCTGCTGTGGGTAGGGACACCTTCCACTAGACCAGGTTGCTCAAAGCAAAGAATGTGTCTATATCTGTTGTCTGGTTGAAGGCTTCACAGTTCCTGTTGCCAGACTATGGATTTGGATTTTGCACTAGCAGGAAGATTCCTAAAATGTGAGGTGTTACACCACCGAGTTCAGACACACTGGTCATTATTCATGTGTCTCACCTTTACTATTTCCTTTAGATGAAAAAAATACCAAAATTTTCAGAAGTTATTTATCAAACTAATAAGGCAAAGCAGCCAGGCTAAACTGCCATGTGACACAAAGAAAAGGTAAGTTTTTCCACTTGGCTGAAATGACCTTTTGGTTTAGGGCTAAGGATAGTTGCCTATTTTCTAAGCATGGTAAAAATGCCATTAGCCAAGAGTCCAGTCCTCAAAAGTTAAAACACCAGAGGAGTAATTTGCATTAGACCATCAAATAGATTATGAAGTGCCATTATTAAGATCCACACCCTTTTCCCTCCCCCCCCCCTTTTTTTTTTTCTACTGGATCATAGTCATAAAACCAGCATATAAAATTGCCTGCCTGCTTTCTGACATGCCTCACATAGATTTGATTCACCAAGGTCTTACTCTATCTAATCTGACAAGAGTCCAAACTGCTTTATGCATAATAAATAAAGGCATTTGTGACATAACACAGCCTCAGTTCCCATGCCCTGTGCTATTTTTCTGAGCCACCTGGGATGTTGAAGGTTTTTGGACTTTTATTTTGTTGGGTTTTTTTTTCCTGATATACATGTGCTCATGTGGCTGAAGAAAAATGTGATTATCTGACGTGACAAGCAGCAGCTAGTTTGAATCCAAAATGAAATGTCAATCAAAATAAAAGACAATGTTATGGTGTGGTAGTATCCTCACTATGACTAAGGTTTGGACTGAATTTTCATTATGAACTATTAATGATTGACACAAAACTTTCAGGACACAAAAAGGAACTTTTACAATCCTAGATTTGGATAGCTAGGCAAAATCCTCTTGCAAGTCGTGAAGGTGCTCCCTTGGATGCTATCAGGATGAAGGAAGCACAAGAGCTTAATCAAATTTTCAGGTTCTGCTTGAGGTCAAAGGTAGTATTCTGGATGTGATATAATTCTTATTCAATAGCCACATAACGTTATATAAGTATGTGGTATGTCGGAACTTTGTTTGAATGAGCATCCTGCAGAGCAGGACAAGTTTAATGTTGGGAAGGATTTTTGTGTTGGCTCTTCCAAAAGAGAAATTTGACTTCGTGAAGATCTTGCAAGTTTTAGCAGCCTAAAAAAAATTGCACTGTTACCCTGATCACAGCAATCTTTCAAACAGTGTTAAATATAGCATTGTGTATCTACAGAGTTTTTCAAATATTTTCAGTACCTTTTTCTTATTATCTGACTGCACATCATTGGGTCACTTTGCGTCCCTTATGTAAATGCAGAACAGATTTGAAACAAACATTGTAATTGTTTGCATCTTACCTCCCATTCATAAAAGTGTGTGTGGCTGAGTGTGAGAGATTCAAGACCCATCATATTTTCCCAGCAGGCTTGGGAACCACATGGCACCATGTGTGGTTCTGCATCTTACAACTATTATCTACAAACTAGGCATGTAACAAATCTTCATACAACTTCCATAGGTGATTATTATTGTAATCAGGAAGAAATCTTCCTCCATCATCATAGTCATAATGTTTTCTGTTGTAGCATTAAATTGCTAGAATATAAATTACATTGCAAGTGTCACTAGAAAAAGGATTCCAGCTGTAATATGCAGTAGGTTGAGGCACTAATGGTGAGCTCTTTGGTATGGGCTGGAAGCAATTCCAGAATAATGCCTTTGTGATGAGAGTGTTTGCCTCCTCAGAACATCATCTAGGAGGCATCTATCACCAAGGTGATTACGCTTATCAATACATTTTTATCAAAGCCAGTGAAAAGATGGCCTAATAAGCAATGGTTGCTAGAGATATATGGCATAGTAAAGCACTTTAGTTCAGATTTACACCATTAATCCAGGTCCTTATTGTTTTTTTGTAAATTCATAGATTCAGACATACCAAGATATCTTTGTATTTAATTAAGTGGGAGTTAGGTGCATAAGCTATCTTATCTGTGAGAATCTAGAACTTGCCACCTTGTTCTTCTGGTAGAAGAGGGCGACAGCCATTCCCTCCCTGTGGGACATGAGGGAGAATAAATGTGTTAGCTATCATAAGGTGCTCAAAGGCTGTAGAGGTTGAGAGGTATTCAAGGTAGAGAAATAAAATTAATAAGCTGATTAATGACAAGTGATGTCTCAGCTGCAGCTATTCAGTACAACTTGGAACAGGTTTTTGATTTGGACTGTGGGATCACTGTTGTACTTTGTGGAGCCTGTGCTCGCTTGGAAACTTTCCCTACTCATGTACCACCCTAACAAAAGCTTAAGAGAAAATTCAATTTTTCAGGTTGGAGGCGTTCAGGATCCTCTTTGGAGTTACTAGCTGCATGTGCTTTGGAGCCAAACATTTCAAATATTTTCTTTCGCTTAATTGAAACAACCTGGGAATAATTGCTATATTTGGTGGCCACATCCACTCTCTCATTTTCTCCTATAGCCAAACAGCATTGCTGAAAGATGTATGCAGCCTTTCATATTCCATCTAATCAGGAATGTTTCTGCTTGCTTTTGATAATATTATCACCCTTGGTAGTGGTGTAGACATTTTCTTGGAGATGTGCCCTGTGATCAGGTCCATTTGGACCCATTATCAAGGTTTAAGGGGTTATACAACCTACTTTCCTTCCTGTTATATTCCCCTGGTACATATTAACCATCTGGCTTGGTAGAAGCTGTCTCCTAACAGTTTTTCATAACTGCCAAATTTCTGTTCCCATGGAAACTGTTTTAAGAGTGCTTTAAAATTTGAGAGGTGTACCATTTGCTATCTAGAATGGATCATATTTGCTTTTTCTTTAGCCTTTGTGTTTTCTTTCTTTTTATTACTGGTTAGTGTTGCCACCTGTCCTGAAAAGGAGTCATGAGTTTTGGGCACCGGTCTTGTATCTCAATTTCCACTTTTCCATGTTGTGAAGAACAACTCTTAAAGTGTTTAAAGCTGTTTTAGTGCATCATTTAAGAGCCAGCAAGGAAACTGCACACATTAATAGAAGATAGAAGAACAACTTCAAAAATGTGTAGTTTTAAGTTTTTTAAAGGGGATTTTGGAAAACGTTAAAAATGCTTTTGCCATCTGTGATTAGATAGGCTTATTAAATATGAAAGAAATTTTTCTGATTGTATCTCAAAGTACGTGCAGTGTCTATACATGTATAGAGCTTAAAGGAGTTATGTAGACTCATTTCATACAAAGGTTTTCAAAGCTATTCAGCTTTGAAAAGTGTTATCTAGCAGTTCCATAGAAGAACCAAATCTTTGTTTTCCATTCACAGAAAAAATGATCTCCTGCATTTGTTAAATATTTTCTAGAAAGATATTAAATGTCACAATTGCTGAGGTCTACTCAACCATTGCACTAAACCAATTAATAGTCCCATCCTAGATTCCACTCACACAGCCACAGGCTTGGGACTAAAGAGCAGAAAAAACACACAAATTTCAGAGATGTCTTTCACTCTTCAAGAGAGCAAAGGTTTTAAACATTTCTGCATTTACATGTTGCCATAAGATGCTATTTGCAGTATGTCATAAAAATGTCATCTGTCTTCTACTGTCTGTTGACACATTTTCCATGAATTATTTACATATATGTAGGCTTCAGAGAGGACTCTATGAGGATTAGGAGGGCAGACGTAACCTGTCATTACAGTATCTCTATTTGGACTTAATATTAAAAATATTTTATATATGATATATTTCCTAACCAACATAAAAAACGCTGCTCAATGCTAGAACAAAAGTTTGCTCAAGGTGCTTAACGGGAAGAATACTAATTTCAGATCATTGGCTTACCTTTGTTTCCCCCATAGAATCTTTCTTTCAGAAAAGCATTTAGTCAGGGAATTGAATTAGAGCCCAGTTAAAAGGTGCTATGGGGCTTATGTACATGCTTAAATATTTTCCTGAACAGTGATGAAATTAGGAATCATAAGACTTTTCCTAAAGCTCCAATTCTGTGAGCAATCTGTGCTTATGTAGTATTTTTCATTAAGAACACAATATGGGAAATGATAGGCATATAGGCTTTGTAAAGATTTCAAAAGCTGATTTACTCTGCTTTAGCTAGCAGAAGTTAGACAAAACAAAGTACTTCAACGTATTTCTCTTTTTCGCCTTTAGCATCTTCCAATTAGTTCTGAGATTTTCTTTAAGAATCCTGGGATCTCTTCCCTTCTCTCTTGCATGATTTCTTTTACAGTCAAACTTCTGCTCTCTTCTGTGTTGTTCTTCTGCCATAAAATGGATAAGAAACCTGCCTGTTATAAACCTCAGTTTATGGAGAGATTCTGAGACCAGCCTCACTGTTGTTACATTTTCCCTCAAGCCAGAAGTGTTTAATTACCTCTTCTAAAAGATCAAAATTTAAACATGTTTTACCCTGGGCTCTTTCTTGAGAGTGTTACCCCTTCATAAATGATCATAAAAGTGGAGAGATGTTCTATTGTTTAGCACAAGATAGCAACAGAAAGGCAGAAGAGAAAGCAGTTAAAATGTAAGCTCAAAATGGAGTTTGTATACTGAAACAGAGAGTCTCTGATCTCAAACAAAAATAAGTTGTACCAGGATTTCTCAAATCATCAAATTGGTACATCAAACTAAAGGTCAACAACTGCTATTTAATCTGTTGTGAAGTCAGGGTCTGGTATAAATCTGAAGGGCAACACAATATAATTAATTATTAACCTTTAAAAAATTTGTGTAAACAGAGAAAAATAATATTATTCCAACAACCCCTGAGTAAAATTAGGGATTTTCATGCCCACCACAAAATGTTAAGAATATTTAAGTCTGAGCAGAATGTAAAATCAAACATTTTTCAACGCATTTGGAAACAGGGACAGAAATAACGTGAAATTGTTTATTAGACAACTGATATAAATCCCTTGGAAAGGCCCCACTAACTTCATGGAGCCTTGTATCAGACTCTAAGTGTGTCTAATTAACCGAATGAGACAGGATTTCTTAAATAACAGGTGCAAACAATTAAATAATCACTCAGGCTGTTGTGCAAGATAAGATTTAAATAAGGTACAGCCTGATTCTGCAGTTTTATTGAGGAAAAGAATGAGAAAGGGATGGTTCCATAGAAACACGGTATATCTCCTTTTTAACTAAGAGAGGGGAACATATCTCAATACTGCTTGTTATCTCAGTGGATGGGTGGAGGGTAGGAGAGTCTCAGGGTCCAAGGGGCGTACTAGATGCACAGCTTGTACTTCTGCATCTTTTCCTACAGTGTCATGTAGAAATTCCAAGCAGGTCTTATATTCAGGTTTAGGAGGAAGAGAGACAAAATGGAGCACAATAAAGTCCCAAAATAACGAAAACAAAACCAAACAAACAAAATTCTCACTAAAAATACAGGAAGAACAAGTGTAGGAAGAAAACTGCAGTTGGTGAACCTCAGTCATGAGTCAAGATTTGTTATGTAGTCTGGTGTGCATCACTAGACTGTATCGCCTCTGAGCTGTTCATGTGGGAAGTGCCCAAGAGCAGGGAGCAGCATCTAAATGAAAAAGTTAATTGGTGGAATTGTTATATGGCAAAAAAACAGCAGTATGCAGCTGAAAGAACTGAAAACTTTTCATTCTAAATTTAAATTACAGTTTACAGATTGTATAGAACCTTTCCTATGCTGCAGCAGTATCTGTTTAAAAAAAAAAAAAATTAAAGCTGCAAAAATATAATAAAAACAATTGATATAAAAATAGTTGAAAAATTCTTGGTAATAAAATGCACAGGAAGATCACCCAAGTGTGGAAAGGAAATTAAGAATAAAAGTTGAGGGAAGGAGGAATAGTTCCAGCTGAGGTTAAACTAGAGAAGATTTGGAGTAGAATGGGAGAGTCTATTGTAATCACTAAGTCTTGGCTAGGTAGATTGGTGGAGGAGAGAAAAAACAAAACTACAGTATATTTTTTAGTAACAAAAATATTTGTAGGAAGTTTCCTTTCAGAACTAACTGCCATTCTCATCAAATCCTATCCTTATGTGCTGTTTCGATACAGTAATCAATGCCCAGCATATGGTAGTGTTCATATCGTACAGCACAAGTGCCCCTCATTGTGTATTAAGTCACACATTCCTAATGACAGGGCAAATCTTTGTGGACTATAGAGACCTTTGTGTTCCACTATCAAAAAGAAAATGGAATATATAACAACAGCATTAATGTATGGAGCCAGCAGTTAGGTTAGCATTGTGGAAAGGATGTCCTGAGCAACAAGTATGAGATGTCTATCTGTGGCGCAAGAACAGTAAAACTGTGTTTCAACGTCAGTGATGACAGCTGAATTTCCAGAGCAGCACGAGTCTCTGACCTGATTCAGGCTCCGCTTGTAGGAATAAAAGGAGTTTCTAAGTTACCAGTACATGGGCAGGGATACCACTTCAGGTTGTGGGCAGTTTCTTCTCATTTTTTAGCAGAGACGCTTCTAGAAAACAGTTCAATTTTCACTAAATGATCAGTCATTCCATCTCAGCTGTGTGCTATGTTATGGAGGGGGAACTAGGATACTGGGAATGAAGACGTCTGTCCTCCCCATGGGCACCATACACACCAGTACTCTCCTGGTTCTCTGCAGTGGAGCAGAGATGTAATATGAGCTTGTGTGATGGTTAGAAATCTGACTGTTCTTGAGCCCTCTCCCTTAATGTTTGGCAAGTGAGGGCTGATTTACACAGTCTGCCTCCTCCTTTCTGTATCAGCCTTAATAATAGTCCGATGCAAATGTAGCCCACTGCTCTCAGTGCAGCAGTGGTGATTGTGGCACTGTGGAGTAGAAGGCAGCTTTCATAAAGGTGGAAGGTTGATAGAACCTGGTAGGATGCTCTGTGCCAAGAGAGTAATAGAGTAAATCACTGAAGCCAGCACTGCTGGACTTGCTGGGTATGGAGTATCAGGGTTCACACCCCAAGCTTGAAAAGATTTGCAAAGCTTTAACTTTTCAGAATGCCTTATCCTGCTGTTGGCACGAACTGGCCATTTAAACGCATGTAATTCTTTGAAGGATCAGGGCCTTAATTCCCAACAGATGAAACTGCTGCCAGAGGAAACAACTGTGTGGTGTTTAGAGATTAAGATTCAGAAGGTGCCATGCCAGTAGGGGAGGAAAAATAAAGGGATTCAGAGCTACTTAAAATGACTTCTCTTTCCATTTGAAGCACACTTCATTCTGTTTGTATGTGTTTTACAAAAATGCAAATCTGGCCAAAGAGCTGGATTCCAATATGTACAAGATATGAATCAGAGCTTTAACACATTCCTGATGTATAAGTGTTGTAAATAAGCCGTCATATTTACCTCCCACATATTTTTTCCATTTATACGTTTCGTGTAATTATCATAATTGTAGCAATTAAAAAGATCCTTTAAGAATAGTAGGTTTTCTCATTTAAAGTACCGTTCCCTTGTAGGGATAGTTGTAAACATAATTGAGGAGCAAATACTGGGAAATGTTGTTATTCTATAGAAAAAAAATGCCTTATCATACTGCAATTACATAATCATGAGCGCAAGTGTATGACAAATGGCTTGGAAAAAATTGTGGGTAGAAACCACTTCCAAATAAGAAATAACCACTCATGAGTAGCGTATCTAATTGCTTATCTGCCCTACCAATCCCTATGGAATAGATGGATAGGAAAGAATTAAGTAGTTGCTCCAGCCACTCTGAATTCAGAAGATAAAAAGGATGACTGAAAATGAGATCGAAGATAAAAACTGAAGTGTCATGAAAATACAAAAACATTTGTTCATAATATAATGTTTTGGTGACTTGATTGCAGCATAACTGCCCTCTTAGGGTGATGGTGGATACAGCTGTAGTGGACAGTTCTAAGCAAAGTTGAAACTAAGTAATACCTAAGTCAGGATAAGAAAGTGATTAAATAAATAAATAAACAAACAAATTGAAATGTAAAGGAATAAAGTACCATCTCTTTTGTGTCAAAGAAGGACTTTTATGAAAGACTTTTCTGAATAGATTCTTCAGTGGGCCACAGCAAGGTGATTCCATGTGTTCCAAATATAGTTTTCAATTTTTTTGTTTACAGAGGCATCCAGTTACCAAAAAAACAAAGGCAAAGTGCCACTCCTGCCTTAGAAATGAAAGTTATTAGAAGTATCCTCTTCCATTTTTAGTCTGTGTACCCTGTCAGACAGCTTTTTCCTCAGGAATGTGGTTGATGACATGCAGATGACTCTCTAGAACAAGGCAAAAGAATGCTTTAGATACGATTAGAATGAACAGCTTGATTTCCAGGCATAAACTTCATACAGTGCTTGAGTAGGGAGCTCTGATTGTAATGATAGGAATGGAAGAAACACCAGATTCCTGTCCAGAGGAAAATAGTGATCCCAACGGATTGAGTCTTCTGTGCCAGCTGGACAATGCCAGTAATGGCCATTTCCCAAAAATTGGTACAGTCACCAGCCAAGGTTCAGCCTTAGGCTGCCTCCCTGTGGGGTCAGTCAATTTTTGCACCTGGTTACCACATGGTAGTATTGGAATTGATAGAAGAAGCTAATAGGAGTCAGCTCCCCACAGAGGATTGTTATCTTCTGTATTTTGTTAAATTCTGTTCCTAAAGGTTAAACCCATAAACCTTCTATAGCAGTATCTAGAAACTGGGAAGAGTTTGACCGACTTCCCTGTATATCAATTGTCGAAGCTGAAAGAATCACAAATAAACATGTGCAAAAAGAAGGAAAAAAATATCCATTTCTTTCACTTCTTGTAATATTGGATAAAGGAATTCTGGGTACAACATATCATTGAACTATGTAGCTTCCTTGGGAATATGAAAAAAAAAATCTGCAAAGGAGAGAGCTGTACAAAACTCTACAGTGCTGCTGACTTCTCCACTCCCGCCTTTGATTTCAGTACCCTTTGGTTTCAAGGACCTTGGGTTTTGACTTGAGTTTGGAGGTTACATGAACATAAAATCACAATGCGAAACCGTTTTGACTACTGAGTGTCACCTGGATTAATTTCAGAACCTTGTGAAATGGCAAATTTAACATGTTTTTTCCGCCAGGGTTGTAAAATGAGCCAGCTTTATTTGTAACTGGGTATTAGGTTCAAATTCCTGTAAAATCAAAAGAGTGCCTTTACATGGTTTCATGTATTATTGTCCACATGGTGGATTTTTATTACTGATGTCAGAATAGTTTAGGATATTTCATGTTTTCAAATGTGATGAATAGACAGAACATACTGGCCCAGTCTAGGACTGGTGCTTTCAACATAAATGTCCTGATTCACATGGTTTTAGCCGAAAGATACAGTGACACTAAAGTCAAATATTGTATGCTTCTATTCTTTGATCTTTTGAAGTCTGGGAGTGGGCTAGAAGAAAATAAATGGAGGCAGTGCTGAGGTTTTTAACCTCATTGTTTTCTTGCTGCTCAGTGACATTGACTTCTGAGGCACTGTTCAAGAGAATGTTTGTGTTGTCAGGCACGAGAAGCTGTGTTTGCTGCAACACGAGCTTTTGCATCTTTGCCACTGAAAGAACGTCAGTTAGACAAGGTGTTTTTATAAGTCCTTAAAGAAAAAATTCCCTCTCTGAAATTTAATGGAGTTTGATTTAAGCACCAGATAGCAGAAAAAATATTAACCTTTCAGTGTCTTTATTCTGCTGCAAACTTGTGCTTATTTTAATTGATTGCCTCATTGCATCGTTCTGTGAATAGTTGGCAGTCTCTTGTTCCTGTACCCAGCTGAAGTAAAGAAGAATTTAAGCCTGCATTTGTCAGACAAGCCTACTAGCGCTTGTTTGAGCCTCTTGTGTACAGGTCACATCAGCTAAGCTAATCTCTCTAATGTGATGGAAATTACTTCACCTGACAAAATCTGCTTTTGGCAAGGTTACCAGAATGAAAAGTGAGGGAATGTGAAATTATGAATAGAGGCTGCAAACATGTGTCTCTAAATAGTTAAAGGAACTCGTGCTGTAAAGAAGAATGAAAAGGTCGGACTGCATGAGGGGCCAGGGAGAGGAAGCCAGGCAATTTTAGATCAGCATTGTGCTGATTTTGGGGATAGCCTCATACCAAAGTGTTCAGCTAGAAACAATACATGCCTGATTTCAAGCATTGTGCTTTCCTCCAGCTCTCAGGAGTCCAAATGAATTCAAGAGAAGTGTGTGGTTCTTTGGTGCAGCACCACCAACAGAGCCAGTCAAAACCAGTGTCACTTTGAAAAACTGGCTCAGGTGTTATTATAAAAACAGTGTGTGAACACTGGGTGGTTTCAGAATAATAAAAGAGAATAAAAGGAGTAAAGAACAAGAATAAAAATGGCTTAATGCTTCAGATTTCAATGTACGAAATTACATATAAATGCCAAGTACATCCCTATTGAGATGCAAATATTGTGTCTGGGCAAAGCGAGGCAACTTCTGCTTTCTTGAGGGACTGCAAAGGCTTTTCAGTCTATACTGCTGGCCAGAGTAGCTTTGATGATAACATGAATGTACATGCTGTTATAATTTGTCTGTTGTCCACTGATGAGTGCCAGAAAGCCTAGAGTACAAGTCAGTCCTGCTCATACTATCCTCCATGTCTGTCTTTCATCTGTTCCAGAATACTCAATACTCAAAGTGCTGTGTGGCAGGAGAAAAGGGCTGGGGAAAATTTCTTTCCCTAGGGAATGGTTGGGAGAAGCTCCAAGGATGATTTAATTCTTTTTGTTCTGCAATTGTAGTGTCCATCGGCAGCTTGATCTTGCAATGGGATTTTTCTTTTTGTCTATGATGTAGAAAAATCAAGTTCCATAAGATGATTTATTTGTTCATTTGTTGGGATATTTTGTTATTTCCAGTTACAGCTGAGAAGGCAACACATGCGATGATAGTTTGATGGTTTGATGCATGGGGAAATGTACAGATCAATACTTGGCTCTGCAAGTCAGGAAGGTTCCTGCTGAAGAAGATTGAAAATCCATTTGTTTAACTTCTTCATATCAGATAAGTGACTGTTCCATGATCTAACAACTCCCAAATAGGTATGTAAAAAGG
Source organism: Burhinus oedicnemus (assembly GCA_008921705.1). Taxonomy (NCBI): domain Eukaryota; kingdom Metazoa; phylum Chordata; class Aves; order Charadriiformes; family Burhinidae; genus Burhinus; species Burhinus oedicnemus. The sequence continues at coordinate 405,007 of VFFE01007738.1, forward strand.
CATGCAGGAGAATCACAGATGGTACATATTGTTCGGTGTCTCTACATAGTATTTTAGTAGGTAAACATATAAACCTTCTGAAGTGATGAGAGTTCTTGTGACTTCCACTAATGTGGCAGGAAGCCCGGTGTGGTGCACCACCCTCTCAGCAGCGCTTGGCCTCAGTGTCATGCCAAATGCGTATACAGGTTCCGGCTGATTCAATTCACAGGCAAATTTCCATCTGTCTGTTGAATTCTGGATAGAAATTCCAGTAATAGTAGCATGCAGTAAATAGACAGCAACAATTCTTGAGACAGTTTTGCTGGAAGTGCCTGAATATTGGGATTATAGAATTAGACAAAGGGTTATTTTTTCATTTGACTTAATAACCCTCCTTTTTGAGCGTGTAGCTAAGAAAGGCAGACAGGAGAGTGAATTTCATCAGATGCTATAAATACAAAGGTGTGACTCCTAAGAAAACTTTTACAAGAACTGCTGTATTAGTCCAGCACTGAGGTCCATCTTGTTTAATATCCTATCTGCAGTTACAACCAAAGACACCCCAAAAAAAGAATGCCATAAATAGACTACGTATAGTTATTCTTCCCTGCTTCCAATTTCTGCCGACCAGTGATCTGGGGATGGGGAAAGAGAGTTGATGTTTTTGGCACTTTTGATGAAGGAAATGTGATGTTGACCTACTTCTTCTGTTAAGGACATTGTATTTTCAGCTTGCTTGCAGTTTTGTTGGAAAAGTTCAAAGGTTAGAAGTGTATAGACAATTAAAGGTTAGAACATTGACCTTGAATTAAGCAAAAGGAAACATGGGTCTTTACAGATTGCTAATGTAATAGTGCCACACTTATTTCTGCTGGCATTGTTAAAAACTAAGCAGACAAACCCTCCCTCTCCCAAAACTGCAGAGTGCATAATTCCCAGTATTTATATTTATGCTTCCTGAAGACTCTAAGTTCCCTTATTAATGATGCTGAATTCAATGTATATTTTATAAGTCTTTTCTAGCTAAAGATCACCTGTGTGCTTGATTTCTGGGTCTTATTTTACCGACATTTTTTGATATAGTTCAAGCAAGTTCACCTGTTTTACTGCCCAGTCTTCTGTAACACTTGCATGGTTTTTCCAATAAGATGTTCAGAATTCCCTGATTCTCTGAGGGTATTTGAAAGTAACATAAACTGGTTGCACGTGTCACATATTAGGAAGTGCATAGTATTTTGTATATCTAGGACAATAACTGTGCTAATACTATCTATTAATCATTTTGCAATAGCTCCAAGGTACCTCTGTAGAAGACCAGAGCTTTTTTCCTGCTACATGCAGTAAAATTTTAGCGAAAACTGCACGTATTTGTTTTTCTTAAATCACAAACAGTATTTAGCCATTGCATTCTTGTGGGTACTCTGTGTCTTAAACAGCAAAGGAATCCATTTTCAAGTATTTTAATGCTGTTCTATGATTTACTATTTCTCTCTCTCTTTTTGTAGGGCTTTCTTAATCTTACTGCTTTTTACTGTCTGATACAATAACTACTGCTTCATTTTGAAGGTGAAACTAGCAGGACCAATCAATCAAAAGTATCAATATTTTTTCTATATGTTAATTTTTCTGTTTGTTTATAGATTAGAGACTGAGACATGTTTTGCATTCAGCCTCTGTTTCTATTTTGATCCTAAGGCTCAGTACTTCTCAGGAGTCCTATCTTTGTTCCTTTGCTGTTTCTTGCCCTGAATGGATTTTCAGGTTGTGGAAACAGGCGTGGAGAGTCAGTATTAAACGTGTGATTAGACCATCATTCTTTTCAGTTCTGCTGATGTCCTCCTCTCTTAGAAAGTGAAGACATGTAAAGAACACATGATATCAGAAAAAAAAAAAAGCACCCGAACAACTGTAAAAATGCATGGTTTTGTTGGTTTTCTTTTAAAGTATGAAGAACAAATGAGGCTGATATTACATCATTATCAGAGTTTTAGTCTGGGCAATCAACAGTTTGTCAAATGTTTGCATTTGATTGGAGTATCATCTGCCCTACAAGAGCATGAAAGAATGTATATCTTTGTAAAGGAACTGTAAAGTAGGTGTGAATCAAAGGGACTTCCTAGCATTATATTTACATCTGATAGCGCTAGAGCAGCAAACATATAGCAGAACCAGCAGATGGACATAACTGACTATCAGTCTGATTTTCTGGGGTTGTAACCCTGAAAAATTAAAACATTAAAGAGAAAATTTTCATGAGATTTTTGTGTATCTATAAACAGCTCTTAAGTATTATTATGTACAATTAATAGTTCAGGTCAAGGATTTGTTGCAACAGACATATCCAGCTCAAAGTAATTCCCTATAGTGTAGGTGAAACATCTGAATAATAATGTGCATGTGTGTGGAGCATTTACCTTGTCTGTTAAACTTGTTAAATATACCTAAATTCAGATTTCTTATTGGTGTACTTGGACTCTTAGGACCGTGACTTTTATTTATTTAGCTTTATGATAAGAAGGATCATTACATAGCCTTCAGTGTTTCTTGAGCATGCAGAAAACACCACTATTAGAAAGATACCTTTACAAGTGTAAAAGGCACATCCCCCGTTCACTGTAAGGGAATAACCTATATAAGTGTGCAAAAAACCACGATGAAGCTTTGTGAAAAGGGGTCCTGTCACCCTGGGAGGAAGCCATGGTGCTTTGCTGGGCCTTTGCTTCCTCCCCATCTGCAGCATCCATCCCTCCCAAAGTAGACGTTGTACTCTCTTAGGTAAGGAAGGAAAATTGACTCGGCCACCTACCTCAGCTGACACAGTACAATTAGCCCTGCTAATGAACCATCAAAGTATCACAAACTTGATATTTAATGGCCACAGCCATTGCTAAGACTTTTCCAGCAGGATGCTTTCTAAAAGATCCTGGCTGTTGCCATGTCCCTTGGACGTGACTATGAGGAGACATCTCCTGGTCAGATGGTAATAACCGTCCTACTACAAGGGGTCCATCAGCAACCTTTCTACCCTTGTGAAAGCAACGCCCTCATCAGAGGGACAGGCTAGAGTTTAAACATCACAGCATCATTGTTAATCCTGTAAAGTATGTCAGTTCACAGCTGTATTTTATACAAGTGTATAAAAGGGAGCAACATATACCATTTGTCTCCAGCTGCCGGAGAGCCTGGATATGACAGTAGTCGAGCAAATCCAGGGCGATGAAGGGCTTCAGGGAATGACTCGTAGCCTCACTTGTTGAGATTGAAGGAGACCATGGCATATGTCTTATAATTTTCTGAGTAAAATATGATGCCCTAATGTTGTGCTAATATGTAGGAAAGCATTATTACTCATGTCACAGTGATCTTCCACTCAGCTGGATGAAAAGGATTTTGAGAAAAGAGTATCTCTGATTGAGGGCTGATAACAAGACACATTATTCTGGCTAAAATTTCTATTACTCAAAATAGAGATTTTCTACTAATCAAAAAAATGCATCAATATATTTCATTTTAATCTTTATTTTTATCACATACTAAGCAAAGTTTAGATTGTGATCTGCTTTGAATATAGGATTCTGAACTACTTTATCTTTTCACTATACAGGAATAAAAAGTATGTTTTGCCAGAGGTTTGGGGCTTTTTCCTCCTCTTTTTGGGTAGCAATTTTTATGCGAATAAAATTAATCTAAATGCTGAGAAATATTAATGGCATATGCTGACATTTAAAGAAATAAAAATCAAATCCTTCTTTGGAAGAAGCACAGTGAAATCAGTGGAGATTAATTAATAGGAATTAACTCGGCCCAGTGAATCTTGAGGGAATAAGTATTCAAAAAGAATATCCCAATAACCTTAATTTAAGTAGATCTGGGCACAAAATTAATTTTTAATTTCCCAATAAATTCTATAAATTTTTTTGGTCCTGAATTGGAATTATTAATAATAAAATAATATATTTTCTATCCAACAAATTTAAACTATTGGGGGGAATTAATTGAAACATTTTTGCAGGATAAGAATAAAATATTTAATTAAGTTTTGTTTTTCAAGACTTTGGTTCTTAAAAAACTTTAAGCTGTATGTTTTTGTGTAAATAATTCAAAAAGAAAAATGAAAATATCTGTTTTAAAGTGGTCCTTTTTTTTCCAGATACAATTTCAACAGGATTAACATTGGTGTTTATATATATATATATTTTGTTAATACTGACATTTCTGATCAGTTTTTTTTTTAAGCTTTTGGAGATTTAGTGTCTGGATTTGATTATACAAACCAATCAGGTCTGAGCTCTAATTTAGAGCTTTTAGTTCTGTTTATAGAATCTGTCAAAGAAAAATTGACCATAAATTCACACTTTTGGAAATAGAACAATTATTTTAGGAACCTTGACCTCTGAGATAATGGGCCAAGTTTTCAGCTGATGTCAACTGATGTCACTTCACAAAAGAAAAGTCTCTGACCCAGAGTTGATTAGGGTTTGGGATCCTGGAATTTCCACTAAATGTTAGTGGATTTTCTGATGAAACCTCTTTATTGCTCAAGAGTTGGTTGTAATTCATATAAATATACGCTCTGTCAAAAAAATAAAATGAATGATTTGGCACAGAAGTGCAGTTACAGTAATAAATGTCACAGACTTCATTCTCCGTGTAAAAGGAAACATGCAATCAATAATGTCTGCCGCAGAAGTTCTCAGACTGTGGTCCATGGAGCCCTTGCCTGTGGTCTGGGGAGAACCAGCTGGTCAAAGGGAGCTGACTCTCCTGGTTTCAAGCTGACAAAAGACATTAAAACATAACTGAAATAAATTACTCTCCTTTTGCTTCTGAGCAGTTGCTGCAGTTGCCACAGGCTTATTATGCAGTCACAAACAGTAAAGGGGAAAAATATCCGCGAGCTTGTGTGTCAGCATTGCTGACTGGAAAAGTGTGAGGACTTCTGTACTTTCAGGCCACCTTTGTTTATGCTGATGAGATTTCATTTTCTAACACTTAAATCCCAAACTGAAATTGCTCTATATTCTTATTAGCTCACTGAAGCTTAATAAGCTCGTTGCAGAATCAGGCTGCAAGGGGCTTCATTTATAAATGAACATGTTTTTTCCCTGTGGAAGACTTCATGGATCCTTGTTGTCAGAAGTTTTAAGGGTGTCTGTAAACACAAAAGGGTTCTTTTTCTAATGAATTGCCTTCCTCCTTGTCCTTTATTTTCTACATTGGCTATCTATAAAAGAAGTTGTTTCTACCACTGGGTGAAGCTAAGTCATATCAGGCTGATAAACCATCCAACAGAAAGCTGAGATATGTTATCACCAAAGATGATGTGACTGCTTTTGCTGCTTCTGAGAGCATTACCCACTTTCACTGCCCTGAGTGAAACCAGGAAAAAAAAAAAAGGGGGGGGGGATGTGTGCGGGCGGAGAAAAGAAAAAAACTTAAATAGAAAGCATAAGTGTGCATGGACATCACATCACCAGTCTCAGCATCCAGACTGGAAGAAGTTAGGTGCTCAAGTCTAGACTTCTCAATTTCCAGTGGACCCTAAATAAAGATTATCATGGGTGGAGCTCTGTTCTCGGCATTTGCAGTTTCCATACCCAGGTGTATGAACAGCCAATTGTTTCCATTATATCCATTTCCCCTATATTAAAGAATTTGACATTAGCTTCTGCATTTGCATCTTCCCCACTGTTAGCAGGGTTCTGCGAGCATTGGATGCTGTGAATCATTAGCTGACCTACTTTTTATCAGCTTTTATCTGGTGCCTTCTGGCTTCTTCAGAATATAAGCTTTTCTCTATGTATGCCTCTCTCACTTTCTCTTTCTCTCGCTTAATTTTCAAAGATGTTTTTCTCCAAAATATTAACACGAACCAGAGGGACAACAACATCAAAGTCACCATATGTTTCTTCTTTGTTTTTCCAGTTTTCATTACCCTTAGGTAGCGTTTTGAAATGACTAGTTTGTAAAGATAAGTGAGGTTATAAGCAAAATATCGTAAGGTAAGTTATTTTGGAAACAGAAGTAGTTTGTGGTTTTAATACTGGCTTCATGGAGAGGATCACCTGTACAGACCTAGGGCTCAGGTTGTGTTGACTCTGTAGTCCTAGGGCTGATGGTAGTTTATGTAGATGCTGGTCTTTATAAGTTGCTGGTATCTGAAAAGGCTTTTTCTCTGCAATAAATAATTCTGTTGGTTCAGTGTGTTAATGTTGTTAGTAAAGCTCCTACATATGGCTGTCTAATGCATCCTATTGCAAGAACTTGTTATCAGGGTTTCTTAGCTTTTTAAAACTTCAGCCGCTCAGTCTGAAAATTGCCTTGTCAGGTATCTGCCTGAGGCTGTATTTTTCCAGTGTCAACCAGAATGATTCAGCTGTTTCAAAGAGTGAATTTAGTAGAAAATTTTCTCCTCCATGAATATACAGGTTAAGACAGGCTAGGACCTACATGCTTTAGAGTAGGCACTAGAAACTTAGCTAAAGTGTTGCCCTGATGGCAGAGAAGTACCTTCTCTTGTCTTCACTAGAAAAAATTGTTTAGTTCTTTAAGTTGTGAATCTAGGAGGGAAAAGAAAATCAGGACATACTAACCTTCATGCAGGCTACACAGATCTTGTTCCAGCCCAAGGCACCAGGAGCAGAAGAAACCGTTCCCTTGCCTTTTGTAATGTGAGGTATTGGTGGAAGAAAATACTGGAAAGAGACTTTTTAGAAGGGAAGAGAGTAAAACTGAAAGCTTGTGAGGGAGAGGAGTTGTTACTGGAAACTAGAGGTCAGAAAGAAGACAAGCATTAGCTGGACAGAGAAACTAGGATGGAAATTGGGGGGTGGGGGTGGAATAGGGTAGGGAAGTTGAGAATAGAAATTAGGAAGTAGAAAACACAGAGTTAAGGTATGAATTATGATGAATTTGATCACAAACTTCAGGATAATCCACACCAAATTATTTTGGGGCTGGATCAAGATCCTGGCACTCAGCTGTGTCTTGCATCACACTTCACATCCCCGCTGTAGCAGCTTCCATGCTCGGTTACTCCTTGGCCACCTTTCTCTGGCAGCCGCTTCTGCCAAATGCAGTCTCTTGTGACATCCATGCTCTGACAGGGAGCTGAGCTGTCACACTTGAATCCCCACTGTCCCGGAAAGCCAGGCTCCCCTAGTCTTCCATGCTGTTGGCCTCTCCTGTGGGGAACAGGGAGGGCACTGGCCCCAGCAGCTGCAGCATCTTCCCATCTGTGCTGCTCGGCCTCCAGAGGCATTGGCAGCCACTGCCACATCCCAGCTCTGGGTGTTACAGAGCAGGAGTCAGGAGAAGCCTTTTTGCCTAATTGAGCAATTCTAGCTGCTGAGCAGCCTCATCTGCTCTGGGGAAAAGACTGTGGTCTTGATGGAAGCCTCCAGCAGGCTGGATTCGATGTCTCAGGCCACCCTAGACTAGATCTCTTTAGACTTTATTTACTGTGCCTTGCTCAAACCTTAGAATGAGTCCAGGTTCCTTTATGTCCTCATGGGCTTTTCTCTGGCCCTCAGCATTATCATGTCTGATTGCTCAAGCAAAAGAAAGTCAAAGTGAGGTTATGCAGGCTACTTTAGAGACAACATTTCCTAACTCATGTGTGCTTGACTTTATAACCTTAATGCTCTTGCAACATAGAGAAATCTCTCTGCTGAGCTACTCCTTTGAGAGACTGGACAGTTGCTGTAATTCTCATACATACCTGTTTTCTACCTATTGTTAACACGACTTCTTCTTTAGAATATGTGCCTATCCAATCTTACATGGGCTATTATGCTGAAAGTTTCAATTAAATATGAAAGCTTAAAATCAAGTAAGGATCAAAGTAGTTTCTTGAATGATGATCTCACTTAGTTGTTTGAGGCAAAGACGTACATAAACCAAGAATGTGTGTTTCAACTAACCAGGTAAAATAAAAAGTTGTTGAAAGCCACTGAGACTTTTCACTTAATGTTAGTTATGTGCAGCAGAATTAAGTGCATAACCTTAATACACACTTAAGAAAAAAGGTTGGAGTCTGACACTTTGAGTTTAATTCTGTGCGACAAATACAATGAGGTATTTTTTAATATTTTTAATCTTTGTGAATAAAGATTCTTATTTATTAGCCAAATGTTAAATAAATATCAAAGTTATTCAAGTTCTACTTCTAAATTTGCTGTTCCTAAAAAATCAACATTTGAGAAATATCAAACTGTGAGTCTGTGTATTTCAGTTCATCTGTAGATACGATTTTTTGTAGGATTTATAGAGTAGATATCACAGGCTGCCCAGAATAAAGCAACTTTAAGTTTGTGGTCTTTTCGAAAGATCACAAAGTGACTGGTGATGGCAGGTATCCAGGATAAAGGCTCTGCCATGCTGCCTTTCCTTGTCTGTATAGTCAGTGTAGGGAAAATTGTAATTGATAAGGGTCACAGTCCCTGACCGTTATTCATGGACTTCTGAACAAGAGGCAGTCAGTAGCTCTTCAGTTTAAACATACTAGAGATGCAAAGAATATTAAGCATGTCAGAGATAAGGGCATAACTAGCTTGTGGGGGGAGTCATTATGAGAAGGAAAGCTACGATTTTTTGGAAGATGACAGACCAGAAGAAATGCCATGTTCTGCAAGAGAACAGATTTATCTGGCTCCCAGTGCTACCCACATTCTTTTTCAGTGGCTGTGCATTTCCCTAATACTGCACATGACCACATTGATGCATGTTCACAGCCTTTTTGCTTTTAAAGTTAATAGACAACATTCAGACATTAAATAAACATTTCTTGTTTCTTACTGCTTTACCTGGGAAATAACAAACAATTAAGCGTAATAGTTTTGGTGACTCCTTATAGGATGCATCCAATGCAAGAGATCTCTTATTACAAGACCAAAACATTTACTGTAAGAAAAGCAGACATCAAAAAAAAATAATAAAAAAAGATGCACCAAATAATGTCACCTGAAATGTGTGAGTTACTTGTAAGGCCAGACAATCTAAGATTAGCTGTCTGTATCATCAAACTTCTTTATAGTCCCATGTGCACAGCACAGCACCACAGAGTTACCCTTTGTGCTTGAAATGAATACTCTTGCATTCTAAAATAGTCCCATTAGCAGGGTGATTCTATTAAGCTACCTTGGGTGGCTTAGCATAACATTGAACTGTCTTACTGCATGGTTTTATGAAATTAGTATATATTGGGATGAGAGATGATCATTGTGAAATGGAAATAAATATTTAAGTAGATAAGGTAAAAAGAAAGAAATGCTGAAAAAGTAGAGCTGAAATGGAAAACTTTATTTTCATTCATGTAAGTAACAAACTCATCTAATTTTAAACAGCTAAGATGTACACAGAAGAGTAACAATGCCTTCCAATTTTGGCACTCTTGCTAGAAATAATATTATAATAAATTAACCCTAATATTATTGACAATCAATATGACTTTGAGCAGCATGATTTAGAAATTATTAGACCACTTTTTTCAATTAGCTGTAATCTGGAAAATATCATGAAAGAGGGAGAAAAATGGAATTAGGCAGCCTGAGATACTTTGTTCATGTCATACTTTTAAAATAGAAATATTACAGAATTACTCGCTTTTGCCTAATATGTGCTTTGAAGTCTGTTGTTTTCATAGAATCATAGAATGATTTAGGTTGGAAGTGACTATTTTGCTTGAGAAAATGTTCTTCTGGGTAGCTCACTTATAGGAGACAAAATTTAGAGAGCTGTACATGCTAGTGTAGACTAGACATGAGGTATACATTGATTAGAAACCTTTTGGGGAGCCATTCTTACTGTGTGTATATGGCGGATGCAATGAATCCCCTCTTAGCCATCAAGGTTAAACTCAAAACAGGTATAACACAAGGATATCTACCCTGCGGCTGCATCACTTATTCTGCAAGCCACAGAAAGGTTATCCAGTGCTGTGTGGTCTGCACTAATTTTGTTTAGAACGCTGTGCCTAGACCGACACATGGCTGCTACAGGAATATGTGCACACATTGAGCTTTTCTGTCAATAGTCAGGCCTATTGCACACAGGAATCAGATTTCCTTGGTGCTTTCTCTGTAGTAAATGCATGCTCGTTGATTTGAATGAAAAAGGATTAAAGGTGTAAATCTAACCATGAGGAGCAGGATATGTCTTTGGAGGGCCGGAATCCTCATATGGGATCAGGTTGAGGACTGTTCTGTCTTCTGTCTTGAAAATCAGAAGAAAAATAGAAATAACCTGTCTTTCTTTGACAGGTGATATTTGGGCACTGAAGTCCTTATTCTTGCATGATGGCATTACGGTATTGTAACCCTGGGAGCTGTGATGAGTTGAGGATGTTTGGGACTTCTCAAGGTCAAGCCTTGTAAGAGTGATTGCAAAGTTTCAATGGATTCAAAAGCAGTGCTCAGAGTCCTGCAGTTGTGCAGAGAAGAGCATTGAGAATAAGCAACACACTTGATTATGCTAAGTAGTACTGTACTTGAGAACTGACTTAATTCCAGATGCGTTTGATCTTACCTCTAGAATCTTCAAAGACAGTTGACCTTTTTTGACTTCTTATGGGAGAGAATAGCCTCTGGGTTCAGTTGGACCAGGAAAGCCGATAATATTTTAAAAGAACTCCATATTTCAAAACTTAGATTCTTTTTTTAAGAACATATAATAGCAGCAGGTTGTTTGCTTAAAAATATGAGCTCCCAGTAAAAGAACTTTTCAAAGAACTGTTTTCTCTGTTTTCAGAGCAGGCTTGGATTAATGAGGTGTAGATAGTAGGGGGCATTGTTTATGAATGGTAACGCTTACATAAGCAATGTAAAGTTTGAATTCATATTGGTGTCTTCTCACAAGTCATCCAAACAAACCTGTGACCCAGTTCTGCAGTCCCTAATTCACTGAAACCAACAGCAGTTTCTCTTTTTCAAAATGCAAAATCAAGTCTTACCTGTCTTGAAAGGGCTAGATTCCAGTACTTCAAACTGAAAAATTCCATGAGTGTCTCCACTGAAATAAATGGGTTTGTTGTGCAATGAAATGGTATTCAAGGAATGAAAAAGGTTGTCAGATTCTGGCTGCTAGCCAACGGTGCATGTTTATCGAAGCCATGTGTATCTCATAGGAAATGTTGAGATCGGCTGTTAGTACCATTCTGCCATTAACATAAAAAGTAATAGCTAAAAATAACATCTTATTGACATTTAATTTTCAAGGAAAAAAATAGAGACAGATAGTGTGTGGGTGTTTGCGTATGTGAGAGATTGATCACTCGGATGCTTGAAGTTCATATAATTTCTACAGAAGTGTTATTCAGTCCATGGCCTATGGGCCACTGCTGGACCATAAGACAACAGAAGGCCATCCACACAGTAATTACAGTCTGCTAACTGCTGACTGTACCAGCTCATTTGTAAGTTGTAAGTCAGGTGATTGTTCCAATGTTTTAATTATGAATATTTTTAGTTGAAATATTTTTCATATTAGCAATAGAAGTGCAAACTGCTAAACAGAAATCAACAGAGGGTATTCCACAGGCTTCATTTATTTATTTATTTGTTTGTTTGTTTTTAATTAAGTGGACTTTCAGTTAAAGATTGAAGAACCATGGTCTGAGTTACTGGGCTCCAAGGGTATTGGGGCATGTTGATTTGAAAGAGCTGCTTCTCTAGAAGAATAAAAGAATAAGAAAGGTAGTAATAGCATAAAAAAGCATAGCTCTGTTGCATTTGTTACAATGCATTAACTATTACATAGTTTAAAATTGGCCTGTATAATTGAGAAATATAAAGATAAATTAGTGTTGTCTTGAATTCAGTTGTCTGAAGTATCAAGAGTATGAACATCCTTACCTTCACTGCCAGCAAGGGTAGCACAAGGGTGAAGAAGTCAGATGAAGAGCCAGAAACAACTCTAAAGATATTATTTCAATTAACCCATAGTTAGAGGCTCTGCTGGGCTCTCTCTGAAGTGGAGACTTGCTTGTTCTTATCCTGGTGTAAGAGAAGTGAAACTCCCAGCAACGGAGGTGTTTGAGCACTGTGATACCAGAAGCTGGTGAAGGATTTGTCAGTGAGAGCGAAGCAAATATTTTCCTTTTGTGTTAGGTTGTGCCATATTTGTGCCTAAAATGCCTAAAACTTTTTATGAGTCCCTGTTTATTAAAAAAAAAAAAAAGGCAAATTATTTGCATTTAGGAGTCTAAACTTTGTTCTTTATGACTGAAACATGGGTCAGCATGTAGGACCTGAAAAAACGTCTTGTTTCCATATATGTCCAGGGCCAACACAGTGTTATCTTTTAATGTCAGAAATACACTAAAATTGTGATGCATAAAAATGTCTCACAGTAGCAGTTCTACTGTTGAGTATGGGAGTTTGGTATAGTTGTATGAGTCCTACAGACAGTGCTTTGTTTACCATTCAGGAAATCCTCTTCTATTAATATAATTAAACAGAGAAACAAGAAACACATTATTTATACAATGGATTTAGAATCATTTGCAAGGAGCCTTCCTAAATAAAGCTTATAAACTGTCATCAACTCCTCCAAAGCAGAGAGTTACTCTATATTTGTATTCTCATAGATGTGTCACTGAAGTGCTGAGAAATTGGCGGGATATTTTTGCTGATTCAGGACCCTTATAATATAGTTTGCTATCTCTATGCAAAGCATTAGGCATAAAATATTAGAGCCCAAAACTGTACTGTTTTCTAAGCAATGAAGTCAGTAATTCTTTGCTATTTGTCAAACTGAAAAAGCCTCTCTAAATGGTTCTTGACTTCCCTGTGTGCGTGTGGGTATTACACATATATCTCCAAAAACGATACTGTTCGCTTTGTTGATGTATGTGTGTGTATATATATTTCACTGTTCTTCAGTTATGTGCAGCATTATAACCACCGCTTTCAGCTGGTTCACTCTGGTAATCAGAAGCAGCACAGCACTACAATCTCCACCTCTTTTACAGAGACTATCTTTTTCCTGTGTTCTCACTTTTTTCTTTGTATAGATTGCTGTCGCAGCATTTCCTACCCTCATTAACAGAATTTTCATGAGACTAAGCTGAATTTTGATTTTAGCTGTGCAAGTAATTTTACTGGGTATCCTCCTGTTTTCTATTTCTGGATCAACAGTGCTGTAAACTACTTAGATAAATGCTGGGGAACTAAAGAAGCTGCTTCTGTGACAGAGTGTGAGAGGGCTGAAAGTGACGTTTCCTTTTTCATAGTGTAATATCTAGCTTATCATCTTATTGTAGAATTTTCAGGTGTTTTGCTGTAGCAGGAGTGAAAGAAAAATAAACATGGTGGGGAACAGAGTGGTGGTGGAAAAAAGGAAACACAAAATCAAAGAACTTGCAACATGTTAGTCAAAATATACTTCATTTAAACTAAACGTAGCCTTATAGGGTTTTTATTGCTGCTGAAAAAAATCATTGTGTTTACTAGAACATTATGCAGACCGAGAAAAGATGTTTTTGCTTCTGGTTGTGTGATACTGAGTTAGGTAAAGAAAACAGTTTTACTCATTGTAATATTCCAAATGCTTAGAAATCAGTATCTAGTGACGCACTTACTTCATATCTGTCTAGAACCAAGAAGATACACAACAGCTGAACTTCTCTGACCAAAGGAATAGATTGACAGTCTCCAGGAATATAAACTTGTGGCATATAAATATATAAAATGGCCTCTGAGGTTATTCATGCTGCACTCTGCTGTGTTAGGTCAGTATTGAAATATCGCTTTTCATAACCTAATGCAAGTGATTATGAAAAAAACCCCTAGAACTTGAATCAAAATAGCTACAGGCACCCAACTCTGAATTCATAGGTTAAACTCACTAGTCTCTTCTAAGAAATCACACATTTACTGAGTGCTCCTTTGAATTTAAATGTCACTGAGAATCAGGCCACTTTCTTATTTCAAATAAATAGACAAGAATGCAGTAAGAATTACAGCTTTTCATGTACGTTGTTCTATATGGCTTCTCTGCATGTTCACAGGTAGTAAATTATATGCTGGTTATTGGCAGAAGCAGCTTTATGTTCTCCTTTCTCAGCTAATCTCCTGATGCCTTTTTATTTTCTCTTCCTACTCTGTCTTTCCTTTAACTATTATCCTAAATGCAATGGAGAACTGTATGGATAGGTCTATTATGATTTTTGTTTCTTCGTTTTAAAGAGACGCTTCAAAGATATCGTGAATCAGCAGAAGTGTGAAAGCTAGTACTTTTTCAAAGCTATAAAATGATAGTGTGTCTTTTCTCATTATGTCTGATGTTATGATTTTAAGATAGTGCTGACATATAGTCAACGTGATTTCAGATATTGAGTTTGATTGCAAATGTATCAGAAAAACTTACTTGCTATATATGGTGGATCCTAGCTTCCAGTTAGTCTGGAATAATTTGAGTTAATATTTTTACAGACTTGCAACTGAGATCAGTATAAATAGAGGTCAAGATCTTTATCTGTTGGCCATCCTATATTTCTGCTGCTCCATTTGCTATCTTGTAACCAGTATCCAACAGTACGTTTAGTGTTTTGGGCAGATTTTTTATAGTCTTTAATACACCTTGTAGAGTCTTTCACATTTATGAGCTTTGGTATCTGTACTTCATTATACCACAGTACTTTTTCCGTGGTAATTCTTATTTCATAAAGCAGATATGTTGAAATTAGTCAAATATTGTTTGTAGTTACAGTATGAACTACCTCTCCCTCCAATCCAGAATATTCAAGATTTCCCACTCCCGTTATTTGTACAGTTTCATGGGGCAATCTCCTCTAGGAGGTTGTACCAGATGTTAGTCAAAGTCAGGTCAAAAAGATATGTCACAAGGAGCTGACAGTCTTAAAATATTATGTAGCTGTACACTGTGTGTATGAAACACCTATTCCTAAAAAACTGTGGCCCGTTTTTCATTTCCAGACATTGGAATTACGTGAAAGATGTTAAATTAAATGCTATAGGCCATACTCCTTCCTTTTGCACGCGAATAAATTTGTTCTCAAAGTTTGCCATGTGCAATCTGGTATTTCAGCTCTGTGTTTATCTCCAAAATTAATACCAGGTAAATTTGTTCCCTTGATGGCAGATGGTTAGCTAGCATACACGCTTTCTCATTTTAATTAATTGCTTCTCACAAAATCTTTTATCTCCTAGTCTCAATCTCTTTTGTCTTTTAATATTAATATAAAAATCCTATAACATTGTTCTGCCCAGCAACGAGTCTTTTTTTCCTTTGCCACATACCAGGATACATCCACGCACAGAAAGAGAAAATTGCTTTCATATTTCCTGTTGCATGTTTTATGCTTCTGAACTACTTAAATATATCCTAAAATGAAATTTCCCCATATATCTATGCTGTGTTTAAAAACAAATCTTATTTCTATTCATGAAGGTTGAAATTATTTGTGGTGTAAAGCATCTGTGTCACGATATATTGAGAGCTAGCAGTGAGTGGAGTCAAAATATTATGTATGAGTAGCATTGCACCAGAGCAGCAGGGTTTAGTGTAGTTGTAGTGTAAACAACATTTTGGGTACTGGGATGACCAGATTTTTTTTATTGATTAGAGCCTTGGACTTTCAGGCAGGAATTTATATTAGACCTCAACCCAGTCTTCAGCATTTTAAGCACATTGACTTCTGTGGGAAACATATATGAACAAGCGCTTAGGCATATGTAAGTATCGATCTTAATCTACGCAGGATAGGGGCTTTGCAATGAAATTTTGTTCCAACTGGAGTCATTCTGTTATTTCTTGAACAGAACCAAGCCCTTCCCTTTGATGGAAATCTTTTTTGCTACAGGGCCTAGCATGGCCCAGATTTAAGTGGGGAGATGGGCAGCCATCCAGCTGCTGCTTTTGAGAGTCCACTGAGACTACAGCAAACCAGTACTTCTGATGTAATGTAAATAGATAAAGTTAATAAAAATTTATGTCTGATGTTTGGGTTTTAATCATTCATGATTTAATATAATCAGATATATGCTATGTTAATTAAATCAGATACCAGACATATGCATTGCTTAAAGAGAAACATTGATATGACTGAGAACTTGGTATGTTTTGCGAACAATTTTTTTCCAGAGTGAAACCTGTATGATTGGGGGGGGGGGGGGGGGGGG
>VFFE01007738.1:421147-435429 GCA_008921705.1 Burhinus oedicnemus
GAATAAAAATCCCACTAACAAAACTGATAATGGGTTATAGTGAACTAATATCTGGATTATACAAAATACAAGCTCATGGAGGAGTCTTGAGCATTGATTATCCAATGTACTCAGTTTAAAACAAGGTAAGCAATGTATTGTTTTATTTCTAGATATCAAATTTTTAAATCAACCACCATAACTCTCTTACAATTACTTTGGCTTTTACTTATCTTACAGTTAATGTTACTGTCTAGAATACAAAAAATTATGATTCCTCTAAGGTTAGAGCAAAGAGGATGTAAAAATCTGCAGGCGGGCTACTGTCTCCAAGATAATGTTGGTTGTCTGTGCAAAAAGCCATCTTTCTCTCATTTTTACCTATGTTTAAAAAACAATCCTCTAATTAGGCAAGCAGGAACAAATTAAAAACATACAAAGCAGCTCTGCTCTGCAAGTTGCTTTATGCATCCCAAAGCAGGCAGTGAGTGGTCCAGTTATGGAGAATATGTCAACAATTATAGCTCACTTTGTCATGTGGTTTTAAATGACCTTCACTGGTGGGAAAGATTTCCAGATTTTTCAAGACATCTGATCGACGTAGTTCCTCCCTTTATTTAAGGAAATATCCAGGCCCATGCTGCAATACCATAAAATCTCTGAAGCTCGTTTGAGATTCCTATCAGCAGAATAGTCCCATAGGAATTTGATTCCCTCAGAAGTGGCTGGAAAGGGCAGTTGGACATGGAATCCCTTCCCATGGGAACTGTATATTTCAGAATTTGTTTCATACAGTTTCTATGACTTGTGGGTATTTTGTTTGCTTTTCAGTTGTGGGTTTTTTTGTTTTGTTTTGTTTTGTTTTTAAATAGTTCATCAATAAAACCAAGTTGTTATTGTGAAAGGGTCATTTTTAACAAAATTTACCTGAGGAAAAGAGTATGGAATTTACTGACATTTTCACAAATTATCCCTTTTTTGTGATGTTTCTGTGGTTGAAGACTAAAAATTGTGGGGCTTTGAGGGTTTTCTTTTTTGTGTTTTAAAGGAAAGGAGCTACAACAAAAATAAAACCATTTCAAAATGTTTAAAAGAAAGATTTTGTCCAGTCATAGATAACTATTTTTTGGACTTTCATTTTAGAAAATGTTCTAAAAGTCAAGATTTAGCCCAGTAAAAATAGGAAATGTTCTGAATTATTCAAGAATTCTGTTTGGTTAGGGAGTTTGGTTAGGGAGCAAGTGGAGATCCCTGCACTCCAGACAACTGGTTTTGCTCAGGTATCAGCTTCCATCTCCTTTCCCATATTTTCTGTTTGACTTCTGGAGACATTCTTGGGAGCGTTATGGCAGGACATCTAAAGTCCTTGATGGCTACAAACATAGAGTTAATTTTGTACAGATGGATCTTAGTCTAGAAGGTAAAATACAAGAAAATGCTGTAATAGAGATGTTCTGACTTTGTATCGTGGCACTTGCTCACAGTGACGGTAGTGCTTTTACTACTGTAGGCCTGCAGGAAAGTGTGTGTTCCACACAGATGAAATCCTGTCCATTTACAGCAATTAAGCCACTAATAAGAACTCTAAATGCACCTTGTCAGTAATGTCAGTAATTTAAATCCCAGCTGTATATACCATTTTAATTCCTGTTAGTTTGAACTGCACTGACGTTTATTATTGGAAGGCTTGTTACAGAAAAGTTTTCAGTTAATTTGATTTCTTTAAGAAATTTTTTAAGATTTGCATTCAGTTGGAGATGTATTTGAGCAACGGATCCAGTGAAATTCTGTTTTTCCCTCTGAATCTTACAGGTCAGACCGTCAGCCAATATTAGAACAGAGGTAAAACTGACTATAATGTGTCTTCTTAACTTTTATGAAAAAAATTACTGGGGAGTTTTCTTAAGATCTTTGTCTCACCTTATTTCATAGTAAAATGAAAAATATTTTGTTTCCATTTTATTTCCATTTTACATCATTGATTAGAGTACCCTTTATTTAATAAAATATTGCCAGCTGTACTCAAAACTATACTTAATTAGGAATTTTCAATATCACTGTCTTTTTAATATTTGAAATTTTGTGCAGGGAAGAAAGAGAACTCTGGGAATCAGTACTTACCTACTTCCTGTCACCATAACAGGGGGAAAGCTGGAATTGTTAATAAACTTGCCATTTGCCAACAAAAGCTCCCAACATTGATAATGAACTGGTTTCCATAGGAAAGGATGCACCTACAGGTAGACAACTGATAATGTAATGTTTTGGGTTTTTTTCTTCTCCCTCCCCCCCTCCCCCAACTGTACTTCTGGAGAGACCCACTGTACGGGGAAGATGATGATAATTATTGTTGTATATTTAAGGGTTATTTATATTGATGTTTAGTGAGTTTCACGGAGCACAGTTCTGTCTTTGTTCATTTATCATCTGCAAATGGTTGTAAATGTAACTCTTCATAACCAGAAGTTTGACGTGTATCTTATTCATATCCATAAATGGGGAGGGAGGAAGCAATAGGTTTGGAGCAAGGGCTGGACCTTATGTACTGCTTTGTCATCTTCTATCATGAAGAAAAACTTTTATACCCAATATGTTGCCATCTAAACTCTGTTCAGGAAGTAGTCTGTTGTCATCACAGATGCAGTAAATTTTGAGAATCCTGGGATTCAGGAATATTAGTCAATTAGACTAAAAGACAATCTGATATGTCTTGGTATGCAGCTTTCCGAATGAAGCTGACCTCCACCAGAAAAATGCTTTAATTGTTTCTCTTTAAAAAACTGTATAAACTCGAATGTTTGGCCTTTTATTTGGAATTAAATAGAGAGGATTTGTGGGACAATCATCTACAAGTTATGTTGTTTTTTCTAGGTTTCAAGGGAATATGATGGACATCTTTCCTGGCCTGCTTTAGAAAGCAAGTCCTATATAGCCCTTGGCATACGCAACTGCAATGGGTGTCTGAGACTTTATGGGGATGGATTTTATTAGCATTCTTCATGCATTCAGTTGCATTCATTGGAATTATATCTATGAAATGAGGAAGTTTTGTTCTTCCTTTGAAATATATCAAAAGCAGGAACTGAAGAATTTTGTCCTTCAGGGCAGAAAAAGTAAAATTTTGTGACTTTTTAAATGAATAGGCTTATTGCTTATGTAATTTACTAGTAAACCAACCCTCTGTATCCATGTCACCATAATCCATTCTTCTTTCTGCACCTCAGAACTCTGCTCTTAAAATACCTTGCTTCCTTCCAGCTGATACCAGTCCTCTGTTTAATCTTAATTTAAATTTAACACGTCTTTTTAGTCACTATCAGGTTAAAGTTTCTCTTCTTTAGCTCAGCCTTTGTTATTATAAATGTATACATTGGACAATCCTATTTCTCTGCCATACAGTATGCCAGATCTAAGATCTAATGGAGTTATCTTATGAAAATTTAATTCAATACATTCATATACAGGTGATAAGTTTGTAGGCAATTTCCTTCCTTTGCTATCCTCTTCAGATGAAAAAAACTATTAATGCAGCAGCTAAGTGTGGGCTTGTCATGCTACAGTGGCAAGATTTTTGCATTCCTCTGCACAGAATTAAAGTCAGTCTACTATAGTACTGGAATACTTTGTGGCAAATGGCCTGAGTGACAGCACTTAGCATCCACATTCTTAACGTTCTTTGCTCCTGAAATCTTGGCTATGATGAAGTCAACAGCAAAGCTGCTGTTGATTGGAGCTGAACTTGAATTTGATGACTGAGATGAAAAGAGAGCAGCAGGCACTGACTGGGAGGGAAGGAGGAGAAGAGTTAGATAATAGACTTAGAAGGAAAAAAGGATTGCTATTTAGTTTTTGAAGTAGTAAGAGCTTTGTTTCTAACAGTGATTATAGGGACCCAGAGTAGGAGGACAAGAGGAAGTTCTTAACATAAACACTTTGAGAAAATTCTGAATTCATATTGTTTGTGTATACTGTATAAATAAGGGTCTGAAAAATTAAGCTGTCTCCATTGGCTGGGTGTTAAGACTGAGTTCTGACTTACTCCCTGTCCCCATGAATTTTCAAAATAAACATTTCTGTTGATTTTAACAATAAATTCTGCCTTCCAAATGATAAGGTATATTAAAAGGCTAGGAGTTCAAGTGACTTCAACACTGTGAACACATTATGTGCTTCTAACAACATACACAAAAGTATATAAACTGGTTGTATTTTATCACCAGTTGACCGTTCATTAATCAGTTAGAAAGTGACTTTATTTTCTGTAACCTGGCTATCAAACTCTTCTCCCCGCCAAGTACTCCTGAAATGCCAATCATTCTGGCAAGCTGTTTCTCATGTTTATTGTACTTCTGGCATTCTTTCTTCTACATAGGAGGAAAAATATTGTCCTAATCAGTACACTCCATGGATCCTGTAAAAAACATTAGTGCAAGGCTTGAATTCTGGTCAGACAGATTTTTTTTTTTCTTTTTTTTGATTGCATTTCTTCTTTTCTGTTACTTTCAATTTTAGGAAGGGGGCAAAGGGGATTAATTTTGCCTCAGAATTTTATTGTGCATTTTTCCAAAACAGATCACCCAAATGACAGAACAAGACAATACTCTTCAGAAATACTTTTATTAATCAGAACTGGCCTAGTATTCTTCCTGGTCCAGTAATATAGTGGTCAGGGTAGAATTTAATGGAATGTGTACAGGATCTCTCTGCATCTACAGACCCTTTTAAAAAACATGAAGTGAAGACGGAATAATTTTGCCTCTTCTCCATTGAAATTCCAGTATTGAATTATTTATTATGGCTATTTTGGCTTCAAATTTAGCAGAGAAGAATAGACAATGTAAGCATTAAGAGCATTTATAAATGTATTATGAGCTCATCACCTGGACACTGGCAGGACAGAAAATAGGAGATACTCAATGTAAACCTAGTTTAATTGGATTTAACTGAAGATGATATCAGCTTATAATTCTAATACACAAGATGAATGAAAATCAAATAAAGAATTGTAATAACTTATAAAAATGAAAAAAAAAGCCCTAATGTTGGGTCCCAATCTGATGAAAAGTAATGGGAACCATAGCAGAAATCTGCCTTCTTACAATTAATTAAACTGTTAGGGTTATAACGGAGAAACTAAAGGAAGAGCTTCCTTTGCTTAAATTATGGTGTGTAAGCTCTGTTTTCTACAAGGGTAATCAAATCTAAACCATAAATTCAAAGTGATAGTGCAAGTCCATAGGTCTGTCTTCTTGGAGTGAGCAGAAATAAGAGGCAGTATTTTACATTTTTCCCCTTTCTCCAAGGAGAAGAAGTCTGTGATGATAAAGGAAAAGATTTTGAAACCTTTCAGGTGGAGTGAATGACTATATTCATGTGACTAAAATGCAAGTAGTAGAGCTAAACTTAGTTCTCTTCCCTTTAGTAGAAAAAATGCGTTTAGCTCTCTCTGCAGAGGGAGAGGCAAGAAGCTGGTGTGTTGATTGTTGCCAAAGTATTCAGATGTATGGCATTATTTTTTAATGTACGGTACCAAGAGCTTTGCTTTCCTGGCCTGAAACATGAGTGGTTTACTATTAAAGCCAGTATTACCCAAAGGGATAGTTTTGTAGAAAATTTCAACTTTAGGATAATAACATTGAAAAATGAAAACTGTCTCCTGAAAACCATGAGCCAAAATTGTAAAGTATCGATTCAGGTGTTTCCAAGTTTTGTCAGACTGGTGCCTCCTGCTTAGTCAATGGTGGGCTAGTCAGTGTCTCCAAGAAGTGCCCTGGCTTCTCTTGCTGACCTGTCTTATGTTTTTGCCCTGGTTGTGATCATCAGTGTAGAGCAGATGTGGAACAAAGGACATTGGAGAGGATGAAGGCATCTGTACTGAATTCCCATATAGCACATCTAGAGATGTTTAAATTGCTTGTTTGGCAGGAGTGGGGAATTCAAAGGGGAGGAATAGGAAAGTTTGGGACCTTAAAATAGTTCATCTGCAGTAAAAATTACCTTTTTTATAATGCACACTTATTTGACGAAACACATACACCAGTCATGAAAAAATTTTGTTGAAACGCAGATTTTCCATTAAAGTCAATTTCAATGAAAACTTTCTCATCAAAATAGTTACTATGTGGTATTTGATTTGGCTCACAGTGAGACATGCAGCTGTTATTCACCAGACTTTTGAATTGGGTTTTATTTGAAGCATTCATTTACTTAGCTCCTGGCACACTCTTCCAAGAAGGACTTTCTGGGGATTTTGCCATTCTTGTCAAAGTAAAACTAATAATAAATAAATAAAACAGGTAGAATGAAATAGCTGAACTGAAACCAAGAGCTATCCAACCTGAAGCTGTTAGAACCTGTTTCTTTTAACAAGTTCCTTGAGGCCTGCAGAAGGGAAATGCTCTCCTCCTTTGCAGTTCTGATGTTGAAATCACTTTGCCAAAGCTTCTACTTCGGACTTGCATGGAGCAATAACAGTATTTCCTGTATTTTCCATGCCGCATCGATGGTAGTTTAAACAGCAAAAAGCTTGGTTACTTCTCACTTCTGCATAATTGAAAAAGGCTAGGAAGAAATATAAGAAAAGAAAATAATAATACAAATCGGTATCTATTTTCCACTGCAAATTACATTGTTAAAAAGACCTTCACTGCTGCAGAATACTGCCACAAAAAATCCCAGTCCAAAAACTACTTTCAAGACTGTTGGGAAGAATGATTCATTTCCTATGATGGTTGAGCCACCATTTGAAAATTAATGAAACTGTAAGCTCATTTAAAAACTTAGTATTTATTAAGAGTGATTGCAAATGTTCCTAGGGAGATAGTGATTTTGCTATCCACTCACTAAACATCAGTCATATATATGATTAAGTATGTATCAGTGGTGAAAAAAGAAACCACAGTTAGAGTTCAGAATCATGGCATTTTCTGAAATCTGAATTCCCTGTTTTCTGAATGGAGCAACTGAGATGCACACAAGCTTTGGACTCTTAGGGAGTCAGTGAAAGAATAAAATGTGTCCAATATGCTTCCACACTACAGTTAATTAATACACTTGCTCTTGAAAATAAACAAGGAAAATTTCTTCTACATGATAGAGGAAATTCAACTCCATCTCTTGAAGCTTTGGGATTTATTCATAGATGCAGAATTTTTGTACTTTTAAATAAAACGAATAATTGCCATTTAGAAACTGGACTTTACAATCTGTCCAAAAATGCTCACTGGATAATCAGTGCGGGTCCTTAAGGGAGGACTGAACAATATAAGGGGACTGAGAAAGCATGTCTGGGAGTGATAAAAAAGCCTGGAAATTTCAAATATTTAAAGAAAAGTATATCCTGACAGCTTCATGAGAGACTTGTAGATTACACACATTTGTAGTGGGAAGGTGAGGCTATGAGCACAGGGCACAGGCCCAAACAGTTAGACATCTATAGGGAAAGGGATTCCTTTGGGTGAACCAATGCATTTTTATGTCCTCAACACATCGTGGGCTTTGCATTCACAACTACTTTTTGGAAATGAGCAAGGTTATAGTTTAATCTCCCAAGTATTTCCTCATGCCTCCTTCTTCCCATCCCCGCCACTGAAAATCAGTAGAATACACCAACTTTAAGCTTTCTGAGCAAAGCATTGTGGTACACGTTCAATGTTTTTACATTTGTATTTCATTCTCTACCCTTCAAATCCTGCTGCAGGCATCTCATACAACTGCACTTTAAAAGGTACTCTCACTGTTTATATGTTTCTGCTAATCTCTGTGTCTCTGAGACCATGGAACAGAATGGTACAAAAATAAAAAACACTTCTTCAATCATACAATATTGTGGAGGACCAAAATAAAAACACAACACTAAATACCTATTTTACAGGATTTTGGAGTGAAAAATACCTTTAGAAGGACGTTTCCTAATGCGTATATTCAGGGAACATTATTGCCTATATTAAAACATGCATCTGGTTCATTACTGATATTTATGCACAATATCAAATTAAATGACCATATATTTTAATTCAATGCTTTTCTGGTTTCCTCAAGATTAACTCTTTGATTCATTTTAGGCCTAAAAAATTAATAAGTGTCTAATTAAACAATTGACTAAGATTATTTGCGGGAATTAATCTCAGTAAAAGTGAACATCCCAAAGTAAGATCTTTTCTCACTGAAGATATACACCATGAAAAATGTTACAATATATCTTTTATCATAAAATCAGATAAAAGTAAAACATGGTAATTGTTGTTTCGTATAACAAGACATAGTAGAGAAATGAGAGAATTAAGGATATAAAAGAACTTACATTATCTTAACAACTGTTTGAATTCATGACTGGTTAACGTTAGACCCTAGGATTAAAAAAAAAATCTAATCACATGCCATCTACACTTTCCAGGAAAAGAGCTGCATTATATGAAATACTTAAAAGAGGGAAATGAAAGGTTTGTTGAAGGACAGGCAGGTGACTGTAAATGGAATACAACAGGACTGTCCTTTGAGATGTTTTGAGTGTCCTGGCCAAATAGGTTTGCCATTGATCACACTCAGGCTGAAGCTGACAGTGGTTTGATTAGTCGGCTAAAGCTGATCCATTTGCCACTGGATGTATTTATGTTTCCAAATTTTTAGTGCTTTTATTTTTGGCATTACTTTTTTTCCTTTTTGATTCAGGTGTTCTTTGCATATGACAAATATTTTTGCAGTAACAACTCACTGTGTAACCTGAAAGGACTTCTAAAGTATTTTACCGAGTTCTTAAAATGATATTCTAGCTTAGCCAATGTTTAGACTTGCTCCAGGTCAAGTTGTGTTGGTGTTTAGAAACCATTCACAGATTTCCATGGTAGTGGTTTTCACTGCAAGGTGTAGGGATCATTTCAATCCACACCTTATGCACTGTTACTAAGGTGGTAATTCTTTAGTAGTATACAGCAGTACTCCAGAAAGGGGACTGAAAAATGCAATAGCTACTTGAAATAGCATTGGGACATTTAAAAACTCAGAGTGCAATTGCTTGTGCTGGAATTTGACAGGAAGTTTAACCTTGCCTTTTTACTGCATATCTAGTAACCTCAGCTGCTGTAGTTCTTTTATGGTTCACCCCAAATGTAAGAGCAACTTATCAAATGCAGCACGTCCCTGCTTTTTATGCCAGTGGCTGTTACAGCCTTGAGGTCAAGCATTTTCAAGTTAAATTTGGTCAACACTTTTCAAACGTCAGCATTTTTAAATTATTTTTCCTCTCTTCCTTCCCCATATAGTAAGAGGAAAAATGGCAGATCTACTCACAAAGTCATAGGAGAGACCAAGTTGTATTTAGTTTTTGAGCTGCTTGTGGCTTTGTATCAATGGTTGTAAGCTTAGACATGAGTGTAAAAATAAAAATCTTGGCTACCTAATCCGTATCTGGGAAAAATATCTTGAATCTTGCTTAAAGAAATTGCTTGGAAAATATTGGAGAGATATTGGAACATAGATTAATAGAATATAGATGTATGTTTCAGTATTTTAACAGGACAATTAAATTCAAATAAAATTAAAAATTCTTATACTGATATCAACTTTTTTATTTACCTTATAAAGGAGACATTAGGTCAAGTCCTGGATCATTGCAAAACAAAGGAACTCTGACAGATGTAGCTGGAAAAAAGTTGGATTGAGGGAAGGTATCTTGAGAAAGAATTTTAGGAAGTATTTTGAAACTAAGTAATGTGCTCAGGTAAGGAGGATCATGGCAAAAATTAGGAGAAGAA
Organism: Burhinus oedicnemus; assembly: GCA_008921705.1. NCBI lineage: Eukaryota > Metazoa > Chordata > Aves > Charadriiformes > Burhinidae > Burhinus > Burhinus oedicnemus. Next base: position 430,879 of record VFFE01007738.1, read on the forward strand.
ATCAGTAAACTGTAAGATTTTCAATGGCTTTTTCTGATTTAAAATACTATGAGTAAGTCTTTGGCTTCTTAAAAAAAATAGAAGGCCGAATGCAGTAGAGATGAGAAAGTCTGTATACAACATTGCTTTTGAACCGTACAGCAAAGGGTGAAGATGACATGGAATGAAAATTTGTTTTGGATGGGAAAAAGAACATAAATTTGAGAATGAATATTAAGTGAGGAATTGAGCTTGAGGTATCTTAGGTATTTGACTATAAGAATGAATGTTAGGTAGATAATTGAGTCGCAAAGAGGTGCAGCTGCTTGTTCAAAGTCAATTTGCAAGTTGATTTAAAAATGTGGAAACTGCTGTTCTGTGTACGATGGAGCAGGTTTACTCCATGGTTGGTCTGGCCCATGGCCTTAACACTGGTGGGCACCTAGTTTTGCTGTTCCCTGTGCAGATTTTCTTTTGCAAGGAAATATGGTCAATAAGGAGCTAATGGTGCATTTCAGAGGGTACCCTGGTCTTGGAAATTCATGGACTCAGGATTGCAGGACACAATCAATTATGTCCTGCTTGATGCCTTAACCAGAAGAACAGCCTTGCTGGTATTTTTCTGGAGCTTTTTACCATTTCTAGGTTAATGATATCCTTAACTGTCACATGTGGAATTAAAACAGTGAAGTACTTCTGCAAATGAATTATTCCTTACTGAAAGCAACATACAGCACTCCTCAAACAAGGCAATAAAGCTCTGTTGGGATGTTGTAATTTTCTTTGATATGACATTGCTTGCTCATTCTGGAATCATTAAAAATCAGCCACCAAATCAATGAGTCTCATTAGAAATCTGTCTTTTTGCTTAATGCTATTGATTTAATCTGTTTTAGAAATCCCTATTAACCATTAGTCAATTAAAGTCATGACAGTTGTATAGATTAGGTAAACCTGACTACTATCTCAGAGAGCTCAGAATAGATTAAGTGATTATCATGTAAGTTTCTTTTAATTAAAGACACAGTTTAGATACTTTGTGCCCTCTAAAGCTTATACGATAGTCTTTGACCAACAGTAATTATATAAGTAATACATACATTGATATACTAAAAACTAAATAAGTGCCTGAGAGTTTAAAAAAACAGTTTGTGCAGTTGATATGGTGTATGACCTGCATCAAACTGAAAGTAAATGATTTGCTGAAGAAATTTACCTCAGAATAAGAATTCAAATAATACCAAATGTGATATTGTCCTCGTCTGAGGTAAAACAGAACCAACTTTCTGTTCAGTAACTTTACTTTTCAGCTAAGCCTCTTCTAACTAACTGAACTCTCTGAAATTAATGGCATATTTTTAAGACTAGTCCGCTTCCAGAGTGGTAAGACCTGATCGTTTATAATCCATGCTAAGGGACGGTATGCAGACAGGCGCTTGCTTATACTTATTGCTGTAACAACCAAGGGCAGCCAACTTTGTTATTTGCCACATTGGAGGGTTGGAAGCAGAAAAGCGTAGCGGGGGTCGCACCTGCGGGGAGGAGCGGACAGGACAGGTGACCCAAAACTGACCAACAGGGTATTCCATCCCATCTGCCTCATGCTCAGTATAAAAGCTGAGGGATCCAAGGGTCAGCCCTCTTTCTTCAATGGCCTGTGCCCAAGGAGGACTTTGTCCATTTGTCTGCCTTTGATCCTGATCCATGCATTCCTGAATTCGGATCTGGAATCCAGTTCCTGTCCATCACTGAGTCCAGTCTAGGACTTTCCCAGTGACTGCCGGTGACACGATTGTCTTCCTGGGAGCTTGATGCTGGTTTTGTATATGTTGTATGTATTTCATTATTTTCTTTTTTTTTATATTATTATATTTTCTTTTAATTATTACTATTTCATTAAAGTAGTTTGGTTTCTTTTAAACTCCTAAGTCTCTTTCTCTCTCATCCTTCTTTCCCTGAAGGGAGAAGCTTTCCTTTCTCTGAAGGGGTGAGAAGTAAAAGAGAGCTTCTGTCGTTCATTTCAATGCCCAGTCCAGCCCAAACCACGACACAGATTTTCTCTGACACACAAGCCTGAGTTTTCTAAACAAATTACACTTTGAATATTCAGTACTGTTCCTTAAAAACTTGCTTATTCCTCACATTTTCATCTGTCGTTTTAGAAAAAGGGAGCTGAATATTGGTTTTGCATATATTCAAAGGTTGAAAAGAAGCCCTTTTTGAAACCATCATCCCATTCTTTTAATTCATATTTGTAGAGACTGCAAAACAGAGGAAGAAAAATGTCAGTTCTGGCTTATTTGTGTTTACCACGTAATTGTACTGAATTGTTGACGGTTCTCTGTGAAATCCAACTGAATGAAATGCCCTGGAATAGTAGTGTTTACTTTAAATAGGTTTAATTTCATGTTTCTTGTTCACTAATAATTTGAAAAGAAGACACTTTACTTGTGTGGTAGGCTTCCTTTGCTCTAAATACTCTTTCTGTTCTTTTTGAGTGCTTTTCAAATGAGACAGTATGTGTTTCCATTGCAGAACACAGTGTACTGAGAAGCACTGCTGGAAATTAATTAATTGAAAAAATTCTAAATAATTTTTTTAGGCTCAATCTACAAAAAGGCTTGGTTGCTGTAGTGCTCAGCACCTAAGCTGATATTTAAATGTATTTTTAAATTCAGTCCCTAGCCAAATTAGGCTAAACAACATTCACTGTCTTCCCTCAGGAACTGTTCCAAATTACTCTCTTTTCAAGGCTTTCTTCCTTCGCATCACAATTGTTTTAAGTGTAAATATACTATACTACTATTATACTGAAATTAAAAATGCTCTTTCATTGCTGTTCCATATGCTTTTCTGAAGCGTTTGGTTTCTTCCACTTTAAAAAGCGGTATGTGACATATATTTCTGTGAGAACTGCAGTTACAGGGGTTTATGATTTCTGTAACTTGCATTAAATTGTTGCCAATAGTGGCATCATTTTTACCATGCTCCCCCCCTCCCCATCTCTCTCACTACATATACTTATATATACGCATATATGTATATGCTTATATATGTATGTGTATATGTCCTATTGCTAGTTTGCAGCTTTGTGGATTCTTTGGAATGAAAAAGGCCAGTGTCTGTGGAATTATTACAGTGATTGTGCAAACCTTTCCAGCATCTGTTATAACTGCTGGCCTTATTTCAGTGAATAGCTACTCTTGTGCTGTAGCCAAAACTTGCACAGGCATTTCCTGGATAAAAGAGTTTGTGCTGAGTTTTAGATGTCCATGTTCATATGTCTACATCTAAGGCAGTCATCACAGCTCCTGTCACAGAGGGTAATCACGGAATCACGGAATTTTCAGAGTTGGAAGGGACCTCTAGAGATCACCTAGTCCAACTCCCCTGCTGATGCAGGAATGCCTAGAGCACATTCCTCAGGACTGCATCCAGGCGGGTCTTGAAAATCTCCAGAGAAGGGGACTCCACCACCTCCCTGGGCAGCCTGTTCCAGTGCTCTGTCACCCTCACCGTAAAGAAGTTTTTTCTTGTGTTTGAATGGAACTTCCTATGTTCCGGCTTGTGCCGTTGCCCCTCGTCCTGTCACTGGGAACCACTGAAAAGAGTCTGGCTCCATCCTCCTTCAACCTACCCTTTAGATACTTATAAGCAAGAATAAGGGTAGAGTAGAAGTGGGCACTTCCGGGGATATTTTATCTCTTCTAAAGATAGATTACTGAAATAGTTTCACAAAAATGTCTTTTAGAAGTGCCTCTTCTTTTCGTTATCTATAAAGTGAGTCTATAATTAGATCAGACATAGATGGTTACATCACAGAAGTCTAAAGTTAGGTGATATGGATCCCACACTAAAATTTGGTGTCTGCAAATTTTAGATCTAATTCTAAGAAGTGTGGCACACGTTTATAAAGAACGCTTTGAAGGGGGTTGGGCCACAGATATCTCTATCACTTCTACTTTTTGCTGGGATTACCAACAGCTTTGATTTCTCAGCCTAACTCTTGCACATACAGGGAACTTAGCAGCAGCCATGAAAAAATGAAAAGTATTTTTATGCCTATTAATTTAAGCAGTTAACTAGAAAACAAGCTTTTAAAAATAAAACCAAGATATATACTTTGCATTAAGCAAAGGACTCTGAAAATTGACACAATGTCAGTGCCTGCATGGCTATGGAAGTCTACTTCTGATCATAAGCTTAATAAGGAGGTTAACCTTATACCCCTTTGTTGATATATAAAGTGTGGAGAACCTCTTCTGTTAATAAGCACATCAAAGAAATAAAAAATCTCTGATCGACAGAAATACCACATGATTAAGATATCTGTTACGTGCTTCCAAAATTCAATCTCTTAGCTGGCTGCTATTCCAAGCTATCTATTTCTTTTTCCCTCCCCCATAAGTAACTAAGATAATGTCCCAGCTCTACTGAAATCTCTGTGAGTCTCAACCAGTGAGGTTCCTATCTGACTGAAGTGGTGCAAAAGCACTAAAAGCTTCTGTCCTAATTTGAGTTCTGCTTAACAGGAAGCTCAAGAGGAGACCTGTATTATGGGCTTTTTAGATC
>VFFE01007738.1:435449-539024 GCA_008921705.1 Burhinus oedicnemus
CCCCCCCCCCCCCCCCCCCCCCCAACCAACCCCTGTGACTTGATCTAGAAATCGGGCATTTTGGGGCACAGAAGTTATTCCAGATAGTTATTAAGTTTCTCATAATTTGTTAACTGGCATCTAGGAAATGTGCAAAAACAGCTGAGAGTCTTTGATTTGTCTCATTCATTAGAAAGATGAAGTACAGATCAAAGCTATATTCAACGTTTGCTTGAAGATCTAGAGATGAACATCCTTTTGATTCTGAAAGTAAAATTTCTGAAAGAAAACCACACTGTAACATTTAGGAGTCTCTTCCATTGAGCCTGTCAAGTTAGGCTTAGCAGATGGTATACCTGATTATGGAGGACTTTTCTTTTTTAATGTACAAACAACTGCTGTTGGTTGAGGTATCAGTTGAGATGTGGGGGGTTGGTGTCCTCATGACAGATCCATAATTATGGAGATGTCGAAGAAGTTAGTGCACTGGACTTGTGTCTGACAGACATGGGATCCAAGCATTCCGTTGCTGGAGAGTTACTGAGAGGCCTTGGAAACACTTAAGTCTTGGACTTCAGTGCTGTAATAGCAATTCTGAGAAATTTTAGATATTAGTTAAGTAGAACGTAAGGTCACAAGTTAGGTGTTTTACATTCAATGAGTCTTTGGGTGACACATAAAACAGGTACAGGCCCACTTCTCTTTCTTCCAGATGAGACCCTAAATATGGAGCTATTAAATCATATTCTCTCATTCCAGGTTGCTTAAAACTGAATTCCCCTCGCCCCTAGCCGACAATAGGAAAATCACTATAGGAAGGTGAAAAGTGCACCCATGCAGCATAACCTAAAGCCCCATGATCCTGGTGTTCTCCTGGAGCCCAGCCTGGCTCAGGATGGAGACTGCACTGCTACCACTCCAGTCAGGCTGGATGTCCCATGAGTTCTGAGGACACATGAAGGCAGAAATTTGAAAATTTGAGACTTTTTTACTGGTGGAAAACCCTACGTACAAGCAACTGTCCTGAGGATTACTTTTATGGATTTTAGGCACCTCATCCTTTGTTTGCTCTGAGTGCTTCAGCTTCAGGATAGAACAGTTTGCTTCAGGACATAACAGTACTTGTACCAACTTCCCTGTGATGTGAAGGGTGAATATGTTAAAGATTGTACGATATATAGATATTGTGAGAATGGAAGCCATATAAATACTGGCCCATTTTTATGGCAGTGGTAGAATATGTAATTGACCTTGTTCAAAGCTACAAGGCTGATTTTATGAGAGGTCTGTATTTTTAATGTTTCAATTAGGGTTATATCTTCTGTTTGCCACTCAGATATACTCTAAAGTTGTTACAAGCCTTGTTCATACATGACTATGAAATACAGCATGTTAATCGATCATTTTAAAATAATGTTTTTATTAGAAACAGATTATTCATAGGTGTGTCTCAAAACTGCACTAGAGGAAGTTACTCAATTTTCCAGTTTATTTATTCATAAAGTCTGAAGTGCTTAGCAAGAAATGAAACAAAAATGTTGAAGTACAGCACATTCTTCATTTTGACATATCTATGGCTTATGCTTGTTCAAAACATTAATCTTTAATCAATGTTTGAAATAAAGAGGCTAGTGCTCATTAAATACAAGATCTGGAGAAGTAGTTGTGGTTAATTAGTAAAGTGTGACTTGTTTATGGATGCTAAAAAACATTTGAATGGCCTACATGTTAAAGATGCTGATGAATTAATTGTTAATGTGAAATATCTTGTTATTTCTCATGATTCAGAAGTTAAAAATGTAGTTCCAGATTCTTAAAGGTATTTGGGTATGCAATTTCCACCGCTCTCAGCAGGAGCTTGCTTCTAACTAATTAATTTCTAGGAATTTGCCTTTCTCTCTACTGATAAGACACATATTCAGGGATAGTGCCAAAGTCCTAGCTCCTTCAGAGTGCCTTTCTCATTAGGATCAATTACTTATCAGTGACATATTATAAAGTTAATCCTGACTATTCTTGGCTTTTTTTTTTTTTTCCACGTGCTTTGTTTATCCAGAATCTGACTTCATTTATCCAGGGAGACACCCTGCTTTAGAGGGGACAGAAGCTGATAAGCACCAGAGGCAGTGTGAATCAGTGAGTATTTCCTTGGCCTGATCAATCCACAACCTAGATAACAGCCTATGGGTGATAAAACCTGTGAAGGCCCCTTATCGAGGGAGTCTGGGCTGCACACCAGGGTTACATACTGGAAAAGTTCCTTATTATTTAAGGAACTGAATCCTATAATAGGTCTGGTCCTTAGCCTAAGATCTCTGGCCAACCTCCAAGTTCCATAATGTTCTGATATAAACAAGTATTTTGCTGTATACCAAAGAGACTTCCCAGAGAAGAACTGAGAGTATAATTGAATATTTAGAGCCCGCAGTTCAGTCATGCTTAGACTTCATATGTCTTAAGGACCAACACTAAGCTGAATTGTTGCCTTCTTTCATTGAAGTCAATATGAGTTTTGCTATGGAAAATGATGAGAAGGGAATGGGATCCTGGGAGTGCTTACAAGGAGAAGGGTGAAAAAAAATTCTAATGTATAGTGTCAAACTGAGATTTGTTCTGTGAAATCAAAGAAAAATTATCACAAGGCTAGAGAAAACAGGAAAGACAGGAAGTATAATCACTGAAAACCAGACAATTCTTGTCATACTGAGAGGAAAAAAGTAAGCGAAGCAGAGTTCCACTGTGTAAGAAGAATGCTGGTTGACACAGGAAAATATCCTCCAGTGATTAAGTCACACAGTATTTACAAAGGAATTCAGCCTTGTGGTACTCTGATTCTACAGTTACTTAAAATGGGAGTAATACTAGGGGAAAAAAACTCAAGCCCAAGAACTTTAGCAAAATGTTTAATTTCTTTATTGTCCTTGAAAAAAATGGAGATGTCTGGAATTCTGAAAAGAAGTTAAAATTTTGCATTACACTGCAGGCCCTATTTACAATAGGAGATCTGAACTGAACTAATTTAATACACAATTTGCCTTTTAAGTACCACCTTTACACTTTCTGAAATAAAGGATTAGTTTGTAGGTTTGTGTAAAGATGGGAGAAAATTGGTTTCTTATCCATGCTTAATTTAAGAAGAACTTGATTCTCCAGAAGAGGTTGCTGTGAGTTCTGGGGAAGAAAACATTGCAAACATCTCTTTTATGAAAGGAAATAGGGATCAAAAATGTGTAGGGAGCCACCTCACTGGATTAAAAAAAAAAATTCTACTGAAAATTTACATCGCGATGGTTGGGAAATAGATGGATATGTTCATGGTATTGTGACATTTCAAAGAAAATCCTCAATATAGTAACAGTTTGCAGTCACTAACATTAATTTAGAACAGAATGCTGAACTTTTCTGTAAGCAACAAAAATAAGCTTTGTGAATGTATTAATGTCTCCAGCCATTATAGTGTTGCAAGCCTTTCTTACCATTGATTGAGAAGCAATATGATGAGGTATTTTGAACAATGGATTTATTTTTGCTTTTGTAACTAGTAACTTTGTTTCATTTAATGTGTTGAAATGGCAGGAGTATGCTACCCCTTTCATTTTTCTGCTTTTTAAAAAATAAAAGTGATTATTCTCAAATACGTTATATAAGTGAGTGTTTTAGCATTTGAAAAATGGATTTTGATTGAATGATATCAAACAGAACCGAAGAGTTCCTGCACTGTACAGTTGCAATCTGAACCATCAATTTCCACTACAGTAATGCAGACTGAAGTTACTGCTATTTAGATATTTATTTGTTAACTCTGACACTGGTATTTGAAAAATAAAAAAAACCGATGCCTTTGAAGAAGAATGCTAAATATTTTTGCTGTGTCTCTGGTACTGTGCAGAAGAACCCGGTTTTATGTCTTTGTCCACTGTTCCAATCTGCTGAAGGGGTCTAGTGATTCATGGGCCGCCTGTTGTTTTCTCCCTTTGAATCTCCTTAGAAATGGTGTTGTTTTTTTCAATGAGAGCCAGACAGATGTCAGCCTTGGTTCTGAAGAGAAGAGAGAACAGAGGATAGATAGGATCTTAGTTCATCTCAGCTAAAACTATTATCTTCCCAAAGAGCTGTTTACTACAGAAATTGGCTGTATTCTCTCCTTATGTTGGTCAGTTATATACCTCTTTATGAAAATAAATTTATATACTATTTTATTTGTAGTATTTACAGTTTATCACAACAGTTTCACGATACAAGGAAAATTATCTCCTTTTTAGAGTTATGGAAACTGAGTCACAGATAGTGTATGTTTTGCATGGCCAGGACTAAAAATTGATTGCAAGTCAGAGTTAGTGACCATTCTTCTGTCCCACAATGTATTTAGTTCAGTGCTGTTAATTATTTGAGCATTTGGTTGATTTTAGATGCTAAAGCCAATGTCAATCTTCCTGCTGATGGACTTGTTGCCTTGCAAGAGAAGAGGAATGTCTTGTGCAACAAAAAGAAAATAAATTATAGGATTTAGGCTGGTGTAATTGTCAACAATTCATGGACTTTAACTTTCTGAATAAAAGCAACCACTTTAGGAATACTGGGCCTACACAACTAATTATGACTAATAGACAGACCCTCTAATTCTACAGATTTTCATTACCGCTGTGTCCCCTGAGTGGTTCTAGGTTGCTTTTCCAGTGAAGGGCTGTGGGATCTGCAGTTTCTTCGCTTACCACTGTGCAGTGTAGGATCTGCAGTTCTAGCAGTATGATATGGGAATGCATAACCAGTTTTACAGCATTCCTGTTTGTCTGGAGCTACACCTAAAATGAGTTGCTGGCTTTAGGGGGCCTACTGAGTTTCATGCAGTTGCTGTCGCAAAATTATTTGCAAGAGCACACAATGGAAAGGGAATGGAGAAAAAAGTACAGACAACCGAGAACTAATTTCAGGAGATACAGTCTTAAGAGCAAGCAGAGAATGAGAAAAGATGTTGAATAAAAGAAAGAACTTCTTTTGAAATGCACAGATCAGAGCAGAAAATGAAGGTCATGGGCTAAGTCTACAGAACCTTTAAAATATTATGAGGAATCTTTAACAGATTCTGGAATGAAAGGTGCGCAAAACCTAAAAAACTCACTCCATAAATCCATGTTTACACTGTCTTAAAACTGCTAAAAGAGGCTTTCTGAGCTTGCTGATGCATGGACAGGCATCTTGCTTTTCTCTTTCAAAGATATATGCCTCTAAGAAGAGACAGAAGTAAAAAAGAATTATTTTATAATAAAAACAGTGTCTGCAAAGCTCGTCTTAAAGGTCAGAAAGTGGAACACTTACCAGAATGCACCTTTTATTTCAGTACTTTGAGAACAGCTATTGGCTCTATAGCTTACAGTGCCAGTGTTGAACTTGTAAATGCTTATGTCCGTGGTTTTTTATGCTAATTCCAGCTATAAGAAAGATAGACAGAGTTAGATGGTGACCAATTAACTTTAAATTCCTAAGACAGCTGTATCTCTGCCTCTAAAGGCTTATTACTAGCACACAGATCAGTAACTGCAAAGAAGAAGGGTACCCACAGAAATTCTTAGTTTGGGTGCAAACACCTGGGGACCGATCCCAGATGCTCAGCACAGTCCTGTGAAGAGGCACTGGAGGAAGCTCTGTTAGAAGGGAACCAGTGTAACCACAGAATGAAGTATTCTGTGCGGTGTCATTAGTTAAGATGAAGTGATTACCCACCCAGAGCTTGGCTGGCATCATGTGTCGCATGCATAGAACATCTCAACTGGAAGTAACCAGCCTGTTCCCGCTCAGAATAGCACTGTATGCCTAGATGTCCCTGAAAACATCAGTTTGTCCTCAGAAAGTCCTGTTCTTTACATGTCTTTCTGAACCAGCTGGAGCAGAACTTTGCCGTATCTTTTACTGTATTTTCTTTGAATTACAAACATTTCGTTTAAGAGCCATTTTGGAAGCCTGCATTGAAGAGTTCTCTTTGCAAGCATGGAAGAGTATCTGGCTATATGTGACTATTTAAATATTTCTGATATTTCATCCTTCCAAAGGTTTTCTATTCAGCATTGAATATTATGGATTCAGCTTAAAAGTACAGCGCAACTCCTTAGCAACTCTTAGCTTGCCATCAATTTTTTTCCCCTCAGTTTGTCAGGAAAATAAATGTAATTTGAAGACTTTGAAATAGATAGTGGTTATGACATGTGGCTTGGAACTGACGCAGCAAATCTTCTTGTTCACACTTTGGCTTGTGAGTTTATAATGTGGACTGTGAAATCTTGTTTATTTGGAAGAGCCAGAGTAAATAACATAGTAAACAAGCAGAATGTGGAGACAGTCCCTTTTATTTCCTGTGTTGCTCTAGTGCCAGTGAGGTCTGTTCCCAGCCATTGACTGTCACTGGACTGGAGGCTGTATAAACAGTGCAGAGACTTGCACAGGGAAGTTTAAACTTGGTGTTTATGGCAGCAGGCAATAGAGGAATAGAAATAAACAGGCAGTACATGGAATCTGGAACAGCTATAGCTGGGGAAAAGGGGGTGGGGGGAGCTGGGGAGGGGGGCAAATTGTGGCTGCTAGGCTGCTAAATGTGAAAGAAAGTACATAAACATTAGAAATAATAAATCAAGAGGCTGACTGGAAGGGAGAGTGAGCATTTCAGTAGTGAATGTGAGTGGATTGCTTGTCAGACATTGAAAGTGAAGACAAGCAAGACAAGTGGTATATATTTAATGAAATAAAGGAGACCTTGGAGAAGGGTTCAAAATGTGGCACCAGAGGACCAGTTACGAAAACAGTCTTCACAGTGAGTAGGATGCAATTGTATTTGCTTTAGTCTACAGAGCAAATTGCTGAAATTGAGACAGAGGTAGCAAGAAACTGGATGAAACTTTGAATAGGAAAGGCTATACTATGCAAAAGATGCAGGGAGATTGTGAGAAAGCCTTTGCTTTCTAGATAGAGAAATGAGAAACAAGTTACCTCTCACTCAGCCGTGCCTTCCCCAGCTGTTGAACAGGACGTACAACTAGGGCTCTGTAGCAAGGAACTTGGCTGTGAGGAAAGCCCAGCAGGTGAGCTGACTCCGAAAGTGGCATAAGCTGTCATCAGGTTCTGTTGATATGTTCTGGGGTTTTTTTAATGTGTTTAATCAACACTTTACCATGAAATTTTCCCTTTCAGAAAACTACAATTTCACAATGGGACCATTTGAGTTTGAATTCCAGCCACTTCTACAGGAATGCAATGCATGAACAGCTTCATGTTTTGCCAGGACATCAGGCACTAGAGAGACAGGCAAAGATGATGTTTTGGACAGAAGAAAAGATATGACTATCCTGATTTATTCCACCTTTGGAATTAGCTCATAAATCCCAGTAGGGAATGAAAGTCATGATAGCTCTGAAATATTTATTGGTCTTTTTCCTTATTCTCTCTTCTTTAATTATACTAAGGTAGTAAACAACTTTACTCTCAATTAAGCAGATTAACTGTAGTGTTTGAAATTTAACTCTCCAGTCCTTTGCTCTTGCAGATTTTAGCTAATGGTATGTGTGTTCACATGCACACCTGAAGATTTATCATTGTAACTCTCATTAGCCTGAACAGGGGCCATGTGGATCATTTCCCATGTAATATGTTGAAATCTAACTTTCTTATTAACCTTAAAGAGATTCATGGGGCTAATTGCTGGCAATCATGCAGGAGATGAACCCCAATATGTTGTTTGTAAACAGGTTCTTGTGATTCCTGAGACATGTACCCATATTTCCCTCAGAATTAACCAAAATAGCCTTTAATATAGGTAGTACCTATGGCAACTGTTTTAAAATATTTAAACAACATGAAATACACAAATCATTATTGTGTGTAAGTTATTGCTGGCTTGATACTACCATGACTTATACATGCTTTCACGAAAAGTCTGGTTTCCAGCATGAATATGTGAAATCTGTGTAAGACTGCAGATGCTTTCCTATGAGGTTTCCTTTTTCTGATCTTTGCTCCCACCAGTGGTCCTTGCTAAGAAAATTAATCAGGAAGGGGTAACCTGTCTGTGATTTTTAATATACCATTTTGATTTTTAAACAGACTAGAACAGGGTTGGACTCAAATCTGGGGCTGCTCTGCCTGCATAGCAGGAAACAGCTGATAAAACCACTCAGTGTTTTTTCTTAAGCTTCATATTCTACTGTGTAAGTGATAGTGTTAGAAGAGATTTGGGAGATGAACTCTGCCCTTGCCTTTGTCTTCACGCTAGCACTGTCTGGGGTGACTCAGCTGCATGTCACAGAAGCCTAAATGCTTCCTATAGAAAGCACAGCAGAAACGTCTGAGACCAATAGGAAGGATTTATTGCTCGAGGCTGGTGGGCGGCAGATGGTGATCTGGGGTAGCTCTCTCCATCTGCCCAGGAAGCAATTGCAGGGAGAAGCCTTCTGCCTTTGAGTAGGATCAGGAGCATCTTTCACCAGGGATATAAGGGTGACCAAGGGAGGATGTAGATGATATGGTATCAAAACCTTTTCTTCTTGAATTCATTGCCTCTGGTAACAGAAGGTGGAATCTCTGGATGAGAAAAAAGGAAACAGAGGCAGGAGGTTATAGGAATTGCAGTCAAATCTCACTACAAGTTTTCCCAGGGACTTATTTTCCCCTTTCCACAAAGATGACAACCATTAGTAAAAAGTCTGTGAAATTTGGATCTGAGCTCTGTGATCAGAGCTTTTAAGGTATGGATGCACAAATGTTTGCTTATTTCTACTTCATAAAAATGTATACCAATAAAATGAAGGTATATACACTTGTTTTAAAATGTGTATGCTGATGTTATATTTTGATCCTTTCCCTGTGATTTAATGTTTGATTCAGGGGTCCCTTTTTAGCTCTATATTTACAAAAATGAAGAAGCTTAAGATTTAGCCTCAAGAGACTAGCACAGTGTAATTCTCTCTATGCTTGTAATTATCACAGGACATATATTCTAAAAGCATTAAGTCTCTCTGAAGTCTTTGAAAACTTTGAGCAATGCAACTTGCGCATCAAGATGCAGAGAGAATGGGTGGAATCAGGCACCTGGAACATGCAAAGGATGTCCTTCTTGTACTGTATTATTTTTTAGGCAATTCTAGATGTCCAGTCTGCAGGCTATATGCAAGCTTCTTTTATTACCAGATCTACACTTTCTTGGCAAACCTTTTGTAGTTGTTATTTGGGATTCAACTTCAAAAACAATACTGTTGCTTCAAAAAGTTTTTTCTTAAATATTGCTGAAACAGACCAATGAGTTGATACTCCATTTTCAATAAATTGGTTGAAACTGAGTGTCATGGGATTTACTCTGCTATCACTGGGAGCAAGATTTGATCTATTGGTTTCATTTGTATTATGTTCAATGGTTGTGTACTTCAGCTGGCATCTTAATATGGCTAGCAATTTAACGGGGCTTGATGAAACACTCTCTGTATGCTTTCTCTGTGAGGTTGTTTTTACATCAGAATCCTTGGGCATCCCAACTAGTTCAGCGACTAGAACCATCTGTTCGTGAAGTTAATGAGTTCTTGTCTACTTGTTCCTACTAAAAAAAATGCAGTCTGTCATTGATACCTGTTCAGTTATGAAATATGCCATGAAACATCTTTTTTTCTTTTTTCGTTTCTTTACTCGGAACATCTGTAGCACTTGAATTCTAGGACAAAACGGTAAATTGCTTTGATTTGCAGACTGCTAGCAGTGCTTTTTTGTCTTCACTCTGAATACTAGCTCCGCCACATGTTCTGTATCTCCTTTTTGCCTGATGCTCTTCCAGAGCCCTGTGTAGGTTCTCCTCCAGAAAAACTCTAGGCCTAAGTAATATTGGGAAGTATGGTCTTGAGAATATTTTCTTCACTTGCTTTTAATATTTAGACCTTATAAGTTTGGATTTAAGGACTGTGCAAAACCTTTCGATTTAGTCTGTGGTGATGTATCCTGGCCTTTGTCTCCCCATTAGTATTCCGAAGTCTGGACAAATGCTTCAGAAATTTTTTAATTTTTTGTGTTGTTTTTTTCTTTACTGTGAGTTGCTCCTATAAGCCCTTGATTCAGAATGGCATTTGCATCTATGCTTTACTCGTAAGCCTGTGATCATTCCCATTTGGGGAGGAGACGAAGTAGGGAAAAGATGATTATATACTTTAGTGCTGTGCTGGACTGGGACCCTGACAATGCTTTTTATCATAGGTGTCTTGCCTTGGGTTTGCTGGAATGTGTTCTGTGACTTCTAGAAGTGATTTACATTTCATCTACAGCCTTATTCTCTTTGTACATAGCATCTTGTTCTGAATACTTATGACTGATAATAGTCCTTGCTGAAGAGAAAATTTACTACCAGGGAAAACTGTTTGTGGATGGGTTTGGTTTTTAGCTCTGTGTTCAGGAAAAGGGACTGCAAATGTGCTATCTGCAGCTGCAAATAGCTGTGTAAAGCTCATTAACAGAAAATGAAATAAATTACATACCTCCACTTTTTTTAAACAACAAATCAATTTGCACTAAACCCACTTATGCAGCCAATTACAATACATGTACATAGGTAAAACTATAGAAGCTAATCCAAGGGAAAGTGTGTAATACCATAGTATTTGTCCAAGAAAATACCTTCTCTTAAGCTACCAGTCTTAATTCATTCCATTCCTACCAGTTGTGTGAACAAGAGATGATTTCCTGTTTAGCTTACTTGAATTGGACATAAGAGGAGATAGAAAGACAACTGAAAAATCATTAAATGTTTGTGCAAATCATAAGCTAGATTTGGGATGTTTTCCTAATGCAAGACAACTGGAGATCACCTATTTCAAAAGTGAGTTACTTCTAGTAAATCAAAGCAGCTCATTTAGAAATGAGATTACTCAAAGTTTACATCATCAAAACCGTCACTAACATGTGACTCAGAGGAATCATGGGCAATTCATGTCTGTCGTGTCCTCATTTACTGAACATAGCAAAGTAAATTCACATCAACAAGGTTAGTTTGTGTTGGTTCTCCTAATGTTAGTCCCCTAGTACTGAGGATTATTTTCTGTATGATAGAAAATTTAGGGCAGTGAAAGGGTGATGGAATTATTGGAGTGCATGTTTGTAATTTTACATGCTGTCACTCAATAAGAAGATAATCTTGATTTGCTCCCACCTGATGTTGCTGAGTTGCTTGAAGATTAATTTTGAATTGGCTTAATTTTTGCCAGAATAATAACTTTAAGGTAAAGTAAGACTGTGAAAACACATTGCATGGAATATCCTATTATGATGGTACCTTAAGGGGAAGCAGCTTGAACTACCCGTTGTAGGTGTTTGAGGTCATCCAAAAAAAGGATAAGAAAAGAAGGACACCTTATTGCTTGTTTAGGTCTGCCAGGTCACACTACCGAAACCTTTCATTCTTTTACGTTAAAGCCATATAATTAAATGTCTGCTCATCTCTACCTCTGCAGGTTCCTGGTGAAAAAATGTATTTGCTAGAATAGGATCCCACTGCATACATACAAGAAGGCGGTTTCACTAACTTGCCTGTGTTCATACAGAAACAGCTGCCTATTTTAGAAATGATGGTGCTCTGATCGCATTGTCTTGCGAATTTCAATGTCCACTTCAATGGGAAAAGCAACAGTTATGTTCCCCTACACAGATGCAATTTCCTCTGAACTTGTTGCAGCCAGTGCCTTGACTAAGACAGATGGAGAAAATATGTGTTTGAACGAAAAGCAGAATTACATTGCCTATGTAATGAAGCTGCTGTGCAGGTAACTAATTCTGGTGCTCCCTAGAGCCTGATAGCTTTGCCTTTGCAACAGGTTAATAATATTCAGAAGTGGATATAAATTTTACCTATAAAGGACTAAAATTCACATAGCATGATTACTAGTTGAAAATATATTCCCTTTTCCAGATAGTGAAAAAATCTTATTAACCAGCATGGATTTTTTTTTTAATAGATTACTGTATACTGACACACACATGCATTTTCGTTACCTGGCTTTTTAAAAAAAAAGATTTTAAATTACTGTCTTCTAGAGTAGAAACTGAAATCAAGTTGTTTGGCAATTGTACCTTCTAGCCATTAGCTAGATGGCTGTAAATCATAGTGAACTGAGCTCTGCAGCTTTCTCCATGAATAGGTCCATGAATTGTTGTTTAGGTTTTGATACAATTTCAGCCACCACATTCCAGTTGGAATAATATGAAAACTAGAAGAATGAAACACATAAAACTGGTCAAAAACCTTCTGATGAAACCTTTTATCCAAGCAGACAAATTGGACTTTTCTACCTTAATGCTCAACAAACTCACTTCAACAACAGCAACAAGCCAAAAAAAAAAAGCAAACAAAGTAATTTTTTGGTTTTCATTTGAAAACCAAATTGTTTTTCATTCAGAAATATCACATTAAATATGTCAATTTAAAGAAAACTCCAAATATTTTTATTTAGCTGGAATAATTTTCATTTTTTTTTCTACTGGGGTTTTCAAAATTGGTGGTTGAAAGCTTTTCTATAAGAAGAAGTTCATTCCTTTCCAACTGATGCACGGAGAAATCACCAGTGACTCCTTGATTTGACACTAGGTCAGAGTAACTGGACAGATATCCTTAAGAAGAATATGGTGTATGCAACTGCGGTGTTTCCTGCTCGTTCAGATAGGTGCACTGTCTTTGGCAAATTCTTCTATTTGAGATGAGCCTCCTGTATCCCTGGCTGCCATCTTATGTTGCTTTGCTGTTCTAAGGGGAACACTTAAATCTGTTTACTTAAGCGTTATGCTGGTTGACTTTTACCATCATCTTGAACTGTGGCATGGAGTCAGGACTAAGCTCAGCTCTGCCCACACAGTGCAGGGCAAAGCTGGCCTCCAGAGAGAGCTGGTTCTGTGTCCGAAGTACCAGCACTTCTGTCCTAGCCTGGCACCCGTGCATCGGTCTCTATTATCAGTACTTAGAGCTACATGGGACAAATTTCCCTTGCTCCACATTTGGGGACAAAGCTGAAATTGAGTTTTGTAGCCAAAAATACTGCAGGAAATGGCAAGGGGCCTAACTCTTCTCAATGAGGTGGTTACGGACCTATGTCTATGCAGGGCTTCTTGTTTCATGAACAGTTTGGAGGTTTGGACCTAAATGAGAAAACACACAGTGTATTCTTCTCTGAGAGCTTGTTTTGACCCCAGAAGGTGTCAGAATAAAGAACCCTGTGGCTCAGTGTCCCGTCTCTGGCAGAAGCTTTCAGAATATGCTTTGGGAAGAGTGTCAGAACAGGGCTAGCGTATGTCTTCTCCTAATACTTCCTCATTTCCAGCTATTTTGTGTTAAAGAACTTCCTGAGCCTGGTGTGGTTTCTGTTTATTCATTACCCACCAGTCAACCACCTACAGAGAAGAGGAACTGCTGCTGTTTGTTTTGAACTTCAGTATCAGCTGGCTTTGCTTATACCCCACAGCTCTGGGGGAAGGAGTGAACTATCAGTCCCACTTCCTCTTCTCCATGCTCATCATGGATTTGAGAGACCTCTTTCATATCCCCTCCAGCCATCTCTTTGCAGGCCAAAGAGTTTGTCACTGCGTAGGTGCAGTTACATCAGAAAGGCTGTGGTGGATAAACACAACACATTTATAATCATGAAATAAAATCAAATTACATTTATTCTAAAAAATGGCAATGTGCATTGAGATGACAGTTACTTGTCTTCAAGAATGAAACACACTAGTTCTAGACGTAAAATTGTTCAACTTCAAATATGCATTGAAATTACAGACCTGGCAGTTTAATTGTACTCTTATCATTCTGCTAAATGTGGGTATTTTATCCAAATATACAGTCATGTTAAGCTGCGTCAGTTAGGAAAGGAATTGCTTATATTCATAGAAAAAAAAATATAAAGTAATATGTGTTTGTTTAAATTGTCACCAGGATCTTCTGTGTGCCTTCTTTACTACACAGTGCAGGAAAATCATGTGTGCTCTGTTGCTGCTGTATTGAAAGAATTCTCTCATCTCTTATGACTGTGCATCATGTTTGACGGTGTTTCTCAAAGCTCTGCTCCCAGGCTCTTGTTATTATGAATCTCAATTTTCATTAAAACAAAAACAATACCCTAGAGCCTTCTTGATGGCAGAGAGAAGCTGTAAGTGTGCAGTATGTGCTTCAAAAGGTTTAAAAAATAAACGACTAATGGAAAGTCCAATTAAAACAAAAATCATGATTTTGTGAGTGCTGACCTCACAAATTTTTGAACAGTTAGCAATTTTTCAGAAGTTAGAAATCCTGTATAAACTTATGGCACTGCTGTGAATACTGGCATATAAGGATCTTGCAATTCCACAGCTGGAAACTTGAGTAGACTCTAAATGAAACACTTTACAATTAAATCATCCTTCAAGCATCCTTCTTCAGCATGCTGCCTTTTAGATCTTCACTGTGAAGCAAAATCCTGCCTTCCTTTTGAAAGAGGAATGAAGATGGGGGAGGAGAGAAAAATTAAGATTCGGTTGTGAAAAGAAATTCAGATAAATAAATGAGAGGCCTCTTTCTCTTTCCTAATCTTAGTACAAATGCTATTTAATAAGATACCAACAACATTCAATTAGCATCAATCTATGCAAGATGCTACAAACATATTTATGAGGTCACACTCATTTAAAATATTAGAGGTGTAATTACCAGCCGAGTGCTACAAAACTAAGTGGAACAATACATTTATCTCACAAACATTCAGAAAAGCATCAAGAAAATGTTCCCATCTGCTGTATGACCAGGCTAATTTAACTTTATATCAACCTTCCTATTAAAACAATCACTTTAGATAAGAAAAGGACACATTCATATCTGTCACTTTCTTTAATTTGCAGCATGCACACTCTGTAGTTTTTGAGAAATGGTAAATGAGTTACAAGTAAACGCTGCCCTGCTCTTCTGGGGATTCGCACTTGAACTATTTAGTTGCTTCATGGATTTTTAGTGAGGTTGATTTATCCAGCAGCAGTAATTGAATAGGAAATACCAGTACCCAGCAGCTTTGAAATTTGGGACATTTAATGTGTAGCTGATTTAATAAGAAAACTGGATGAGAATTCCAGGCACAAGGAATAATGTAATTTCTTAAAGTATTGAAATAGGTACAGGTACTGGTTCTATAAATCATTTAGATCCATTTACTCCATTTTGGAAATGTTGATGTAACCTTACTAACTTAAATGCAGTGGGATTTACATTTTATAAACAACTAAGGTGAAGAATAACTCTGGCGTATCTCTTGCAGCAGTAAAAAAATACATTCTGAGTCTTTTCCATGAAACCATTTGTGGCAATAATTCAAATTCCAGAAACATTTAAAGGTTTGCAGAACTTTAGTGGAGACAAACTAAAGACGTTTTTAATTCATGTCCATATCGACTCCATAAAGAAAGTTTACCCCAGTTGCTGTGATTAATGCACTGCTGTATTGTGTCTGAGACAAATAACTTTGATATTGACCAATTCAATGCATGTTACTTCCTCCGCAATTAATCATTGTGGCAAGTTTTCCTCTAATTAAAAAAAAATTAAAAAAGAAAGGAATTAGTGGCAAAAAAAAGACAGCTGCTACATATACAAACAGCAAACTGTTTACTGGCCCAGGATGACTGGAAGGGGAGGGGGGAATTGTATTTATCATCATGCATTTGGTTAAGGAATGAGCAGGATCAACTTTGCTGTGTTATGATCTGGCCAGTACACACATTTGGTTTTGTCTATGGCCAGACTGATCTCCATGTTGTCAACAGTAGCTTATTCTTGCTGTTAACGCTTTCAGAAATTCAGGAGCTATTCATACACACAAATTCTGCTGTGCAATAAGCATATCTGCTTGCCACAGGATGCAGCAATTTCTGAATACGTAGACTACCATAGTTCACAAAATAAACTCTCTTAAAAGACAAACTGTGTTCAGACATGTCCCTGTCAACATAGGCACTATACAAGCAAATGAAATAGTGGCCTCTTTTATCTACTGCATAATAAACCCTCTCTCTCTTTCTCTCTGCTAAAATTCTTGTCCATTACTTGGTCATCTGCTGAATCAATTATTTATAAGGAAGAAGGCTATAACCTTTTTCTCTTGGCCTCTATATCTCCAGGGTATTTGATCTATTCACAGAAAGTCACCTCACTTCCTGAATTCCTCTTCTTGGAAATCAAAGGTCAGGAAAAAACTGCACACTCGCTGCATCCCGAAGCACATCTCATCTTTGCTCCTTTTCTGTGTATTTTTTTCCTCTTCTAATTTTACTCTTTTTTGTCTTGCATTCAAGGGACTTTGGACTCCAACAGAAAGAAAAGATCCTCATATGCCTTGTTAAGCATGGATCATATCCACGTGTGAAAATATTAGCAAGCAGGCTATCAATTACATTGCAGTACATAGGTATGTGAGTATTATTCTGTCTGGGGACTTGTATTCCTTTTGAGTAGGAACTTAAGCCAGAGACTCAAATCCCACTTGACAGTACTTTATCAATGTGGAATAAAAATAATCTCTCCTTAAGCAAGAGACTTGATGACTGGGGCAGAGTGCAAAAAAGGGTGAAAAAATGAATGGACAATGTCAAAGCTTCCTAGAACTTTTTCAAAAGAGTCCAACTTTTCAAACCCAAAACCTGCTTATAGGAATTTCCATTGGGAAAGTTTGCTAACACAAGGATGGAATTCTAATGACGAGAGAGATTCCCCACCACATGTGAGCTCTAACTGTAAGAACAGACAGCTTGGCTCCTACGCTGGCCAAAACTGGAAACCTAAAAAAAATCAGGACAAGCATCATACGTGACAGGTCGTGAACTGACAGAGAGTGTGGGGACATCAGTTAGAAAGGCATTTAGGGAGGTGATAGGTCTGTGAACATTTTGCACTTAAGAAGAGGAATCTGTTAATTGGGTGTAAATGAGGAAAGGTGGGCTGTTAGTGAAGGGCTAGGAAAACCACATCTGCAGCAACACACTGAATCATTATAAGTGAAAGGACACCCACATGAATTTTTTTCAAGACCAAAAGGAAAGTCTTTATAATTAATGAGATTCTAAGTGATCAAATTTAACGTGCAATGATAATAGCAGATACGTCATTGTATGGTCAGTGTTATGCAGGAAGAATATGCATAACCTTTTTGGGAGGATCTGAAAGAGTTGAAACTCAGGAAGACTTTCTAGGTACAAAACATAGTGCTGACTTTATTTCTGAGAATAGCACAGAAAACAGGCAGAAGCTGAGCATTTTGTTTTGCTCACATTTAGCATATAATGATGATGAGACCACAGAGAGGTGAGTAAAGATTTCATTTTGTATAAGCTAAAGTTCTGTGACTCACTGATTTTTTAATTCAGTTGTACAGACTATGCTTGACTGCTAAGCAGAATAAGGAGAGAAGGAAAGAAATACCTAAAATAGAGCCTTACAGAAGACTCCTCCTCCATCTGCATAGTTCTCCCCAACAGTGGAAGAGAGAAGAAGAACAAAGATTCTCTGAAAGAGAGGTAAAACAACTTATAAGGTTTTTAGAAATATAGTCATTTAAGTACATTTGATGTGGGTTTTTTTAACTTGCAACAGGTAAGTAAGAATTTGTTACTCATTTATTATGAATAGAATTATCTCCTCCACAGAAGCACACAAAATACTATATGCTACTAGAAAGCTGAATAGCTGGCAGTGATATACTTGTATGTCACTTCCCAACAGTAATACTTGTTTGATTTGTTTGAAATTTTGTGATTTATTCTTTACAAATACCATCAAGAATGTATTTGATATGCTGTCAACTGGCTACTGTGACTCAGTGCAACACTGTAAAGACCAAAGTATTATACTAGATTTATAAGGAGTTTGTAGCAATGTAAGTTTTCAGAGACTTATAACACTGCATGTTGTGATGAATGGGGAGTCCTTTCACTAAACCTGTTTGAAGTCAGAAAAATATATAAAGATAAAAAGGAGACACTAATTCATGTAACACAATTTTTCAGCTGAGATACATATTATACACAATTATACATTTATATATATATACACATACTATACACAATTACACGTCTCTGTCAGGACACAGAGAATAGTGATCCTTCATATTCAATTTCTTCTGGAAGAGTGGGAAGGAAGACCAAAGATGGATATTTTAAGCTGTTGGTGGAACTTAAGGGATGCATGAAGTTGATATTGAGGTGCATGATAAAGGCAACCAAAAATTGATGTCATACTAAATATAAACTTGTTCACTTCTTTCC
Organism: Burhinus oedicnemus; assembly: GCA_008921705.1. Taxonomy (NCBI): domain Eukaryota; kingdom Metazoa; phylum Chordata; class Aves; order Charadriiformes; family Burhinidae; genus Burhinus; species Burhinus oedicnemus. The sequence goes on from VFFE01007738.1 coordinate 453,711, forward strand.
AGTACGGAATATTTGAAACGTACTTTTACTTTTGTGCTAGACAGCAGTTTCTTGGCAATGGACTTATGATGAACTTATGCACAGACTGACTGCACAGTGCACACGCAGCCAGTCTTGGGAAGTAGATTCACCGTTGAATGCATGCCTCATATGCATGCTTGGGCATATATGCTTTTTCTCCATAATTTCATGGGTGGAAACAGAGAAGCCTTCAACCTCCAACTACAGAAAGCCTCATGCAAGGCTAAAAGTCCTACAAGTTTTAGAAGCCAGCTGTATATTAGTAAAAGATAATAGAAAGGAAATTGCTCAGCAGTAGTGGGCTAATGAGGTGCGTTGTTCACAGAACCCTCTGCTCTAATGTGAGGATGGAGGGACTGCTGTTCTTGCTGTACCTGCATCACCTGTGCAAAACAAGTTGATGACTACATGTCACAGCTGGTAGATTTGTAAATCGTACCTTAGAAAAGGATTGTCCTGCTCTTTGTCCTAATATCCTTTTCTTCAGCGACCAGTAATGGCACGGAAATGTCTTCAGACAATGTAGTGTTCCCCTCTTGAAAAGTCCCGTTAGAAAGTTACAAATGATAGCATTCAAATTTGCAAATCTATAGGCTTGGGGACTGTCTTGTATCTTGTTTGTGCTGATAGAGCAAGAAATAAAAAGAAAAGCGATTATAAGCCACCTGCTTCTTTATCAATTTTTTCTGCATATTCTGCAAAGTATTCTGTAATTTAGCATTCTGATTCCAGTCTGGCAAATCCCAGACACCGCATTTATCTTAATTTCTGTTAATAGTAGACACAGACGTCCAAGGCAGAAAGTAAAATATGAATTTGTAATTATTTTATGTCTACAGTAGTCATAACTGTGAAGCACAGTGTCCAGCAGAAGAGATAGAATAGGAAAGAAAAATTCTGAACGTTCATTGTCTTTTTTTTTATTCCTCTTCCTCCAGCTGTGATACTTGTTACCCAGCTGCTATGCACACAGCTTCTCCCTTTGTCAGTGATCTGTTGCTTATGTCTACGATTTCAGAGAAGTGTGAAAAAAAGTGTGATTGTTATTTCAAGCAGCATAGTTTGAAATAAATATTATACTTTTCACAGCACTGAGGGAAGGTTTTGTTCACAGAGCCCCCAAATACTTGTAAGTAATCCAAATTTGTTCTTTTTCTGTCTGGAGTGCAAAAATGGGAGATGAGGTTAATCACCTCTCAGTAAAGCTTTGCCTTGGTAGTTCAGCATCACCAACTTCAAGCGTAAATAAGCAGTACTTTAGGTACTTCAAGAACATACAGTGAAATGGGAAAGGCCAAAATAGGTAGGTTTTATTCTCATATTGAAATCTGGCTTATTTTCTACAGGATGAGGAGCAGTTATTACCTTCAGTGGATCTTTCTTCTCAAGGACTGGTGTGTGTATAGAAGTAAATCCAGTAAAGAGAAGCATTGCAGACCTAAAACATAATAGACATGAAGGGGATGGAGGAAGAGGGGGAAACCTATGTTGGATGGGCGTTTTGTGTCCGTATCTACATATAGAAATTTATCTCATATTTCTTGTCAGTTATGGTGCTTATCTTGAAGCCACCTCCTATCTTCTGTTGAAAGACGGCATCCAAAATAAGAAAAGATCATACCAGAAGGGAAGGGCGTAAGGAGGTCTACCAAATGAAAGTGGCAAAGTAGCACAGATAAAATACACTAGCTAGAGCTGAAATTAATACATAAATAGCTGTTTCTCTAATCTTTTGAAGGCTGTCACTGATTATGAGTCGCTATTATACCTTGAAATTAAATATCTATTTGACTCGCCTCCTTTTGCGTAGTGTCATGTTAGAGGTTTCAGTCATTGGACAGCTTGTTTTCATTTCTTATATGAAATTAAGCTGGGAATTATGACCTTTTCAGTTAAACTTCATATTTAATTTGGTGGCTTATTGTGAGCTGGCAGAAAGCACTGTGATAATTTCCTATCATCTTGATCACGCTTGGGGACCTTCTTTCATAGCAAAATAACTGCAAAAGTCCCTGAGGCCTGAAGAAGAAAATATTTTCTTCAAATAATTTAATATGGCTCTTAGATGTTTACCCTTTTCTCAACTGAACAATACTTCCCTTTGTATTCTAAAAATAACCTTTAGGGTAGTTTGCACAAAACAGCATAGTATTGGTAAACTCAGCAATCCATCACTGTTTGTGTCTTAACTGACCCACGTTATTTTACCTGCATGTTTTTCAACATGGTCAGTGCTTGAGCACCTTTGGCTATGGCAATTCATGCTGACATTTATGTTTTCATTTGTAATTGCTTTAGTACATGTCTTTAAAGAGTTTCAGATGAAACCTTGAACTCAAATAAAAAGAAATAGATTCTTCAGCTTATATTTGCTTATATATTTACAAATTAATGTACAGATAATGAAACATTCATATTAGAGCATATCAACTAACAGCCTGTATCAAGTAAAATATAACATAAATGAATAACTTGCCATTTGCCAAACTCCCTAAATGTGTTCATTTCTTTTGTTCACAAACCTTTTGTTTTCACTTATTAACTCTCAGTGTGAGAGTGTAAAGGTAAATTCAGCTGAAAGCTACAGGAAAAAAACCCTGCAATCCTTCCACAGTTATCATGTAGTCTTTCCCAGCGTGACCCTTATTATGGCAATTTATAGCACAGGCTGCAATGAAATTGCCACACCACGTAAGCTAAAAGTACAACACGTTATGTTGCCAAGCACCATGCATAAATGATTTTTGACAGATGCCATACTGCTCAGTCTCCTGAAAAGAAAAGAATTATTTCATGCTCAAGAACAAAGGCTAGATTAAATCTCGTATGTTTCCGTGGAGGGGCACTACTCCATGCATGCAAGTATCAGAGGCATCATTAAAGGAAGGTCCGCTGACCACAGAGGCACTAGCTGCACCTTCTGGGGATGGTGATCAGACTGAAAACAGCAGGAAACAGATACCAGTGGCATCTGTGAGCAAAGTAATTTCATCCTATAGCATCTGCGAAACCTTTTGCTAGTGTTTGTACACCTCAGAGGGAGGCAGTAGAATCTGATGCTGGTGGGAGAAGCTACAAGGAAGCTTTGTGGAAAAACTGGTCCAATGGGGGCATCTTCAGTGAGGCTTTGGACTGAAGTAATGCTGAAAACCTTCAAAGAGGTTACTGAGCCTGAGACCTCTGCATTCGAAGGAATGAGTATCTACAGCAATAAGTAAAGCTGTTGACGTGATAAAGACTGTAATCTGACCACTGAAAAGGAAAGGAATTGTACTGTCTACCCAAAATTTTGTTCTGTGATAATCTTTAAGGCAAGCTGACATAATAGAACAAGAAATACCTTGCTTCCAAAACAACCACAAACTGCAGTAGGCTAGGTTTTCACAGCTGCGTGCAGAAACAGGGTGCGACACCCACTCCTGTTCAGGCTGAGACAAAATCCAGCTGGGGAAGAGCTGAGAGTATTGATACAGGACAATTTGAGAGGCTACAAATTGCAGCAGGCTAATTAGGAGTACCTGAAGACATTCTCCAGGAAGTGGCCATGGGGGGAAAATGAGAAAGTGTAAAAAGTAGAAAACAAAGTAGTTGTAGTTTGCCAAATGCAAATAAGCTAAAGAAAGAGGGTTGTTGAAGGTAAGGTGTTCAAGGGTATCTCTGCTTGCTTTGTTAGGAGTTTTTTCTCTATGAAATTGGTCATTCTGGGCTGTAACAGCACACGTAAAGCACACCATAAGTAGTTGCTGAAGAGTATAGGGAACACTGGCAACTAACAGTATCACACCACATCAAGGCTGCTGACAAAAGCACACTACCCACTGCCTTTTCAGCCTTAGGCACTGGGTTAGAGACCATGCAGATAGAAATGAACATGTATTGTAGTAACTTTCTTGGCAAACCAACAACCTGTCTATAACTAACAGAAAGAGAGAAAAAATACTGTAGGCAAATAAATAGCATTTAGGTGGTTGTGATCTATATAAACAGAGTGTCACTTCCTATCCATCTGCCTCATGGGCTCCTGCAGGCGTGTGTGGCAGGATGGGGGCAGGTAGTGAAGAGTTTTAGTTCTTCTTCAGCTTGAACAGTGAAGCAGAATGGAAAATTATCTTCTTTGAGCTACTCAAAATCCTTTCGAGATTCTGCATCTTCAGTGAAGTCTGGTCTCTTGTTGGGGGAAGAGAGTGGATCCCAGAAGTAATGTAATCATTTAGTGTGTGTGGGAGTCCCCATGATGCCAATGCTGGCAGAAATGCTTCCACTTCTTGTGACCTATATTTCACTTCAGCACTGTAACTAATATAGCTTTGGGCCTGGAAATGCTCGCGTACCTCATGGATAGAAATATGTACAGTGTTTTTACTGATTTCCTTGGGACTGTTCTTAGGAGTGAAGTTACTCATGCAATTGATTGCAAATTTACAGTTCTGGGGTCTAATTTCAACTGTAACAAATAACTAACCTGATTATTTCACCTTTTTCTTCCTGTATTTGAACACTTTTCTAGAGTTGCAATATTGTGTAGGGTATGAGCTTTTTGCATCACGCTTGTGTGGTAATGAAGACTTGATGTTTGCTATTTATACACAATAATCCCCTCTAGCATATTTAATGTATAGCACAATATTCTTGTTAAGGTATAAATGTTACTGATATGCTTCAGTAGGGATTCCCGTGCATCAGCAGTTTTATAGGTCACTGCAAATAAGCATCAAGAAAAAATGTATAGTCTACCAGACCTACACTCATCCCTCTATGTGATGATAACCATTTTTAAGTTGTAGAGAACATTGTTGTCCACCCTGAACCCATTCTGTGATCTTTTATGTGAAAGCCCAGAGCATCACTCTGGACGTCATGTTAGAACATGCAAACATCAGTCTGAAAAAAGAACCTTCCAATCATTAAGTACATAAGCTTACAGGATATAGACAGACTGTAGCATGATTTTTAAATTCAGAAAGCAAGCAAGAAAAGGCCTTTGGTAATTTTTCTGTTGTTGGGATCTCTATAGGACCAGTTCTTCAAACCCCATGGCTCCAGAATACAACAGGTCCTCTGCCCACCTTTTTGGTGAAGATTTTTCAGTATGTAGACAGAGGATTCTATGTTTAGAAATAGAGAGTTTTCCTCCCAATGCTTTATTTAAATGTGAAGACAGTATGTAAGGATTTTCTGGGAAAACTAGCACTAGGGAATATAGTTGGTCAAGAAATGAAACGGCTAAATGTGCTTTGGAGGCATGTTACATATTAGAGTAAAGCTTATTTATTCATCACCTTCTTATATTATTTTTTCTTTCAGTCTTCTGCTCTAAAAAGTCTGGTCTAATCCCTTTCATTTTATAATCATAGATGTTTGGCTTGCTGCATTGCTTTGATCCGGGATGCAATTTAATTTTTTGACCTGCTGAGCCTTTTGTGTTTTCACAATTTTTGTTTGTTAAAGGTTTGATTTAAATGCATATTCTAGGGAAGGTATCTGAACCCCAAAGTCTTTTGTGTTCAACAAGATTCAAAGCACAGTATACTGACATATGTCTCTCTTTCAAAGTGCTCTATGTAGCTGGTTGAAATCGTGGCCATCTGTCATTTAATACCCGCCAAGTGGCAGCTGTAACCGTGGCACTGGTTCAGTAGCCTTCAGTACAGTACCTGCTGGGGACAGATTTGTAGCCATATCTGAGGTCAGGGTTGGGACTGGCTGTCACGAAACACAGGAGGGATGAAACACAGAATCTTTCAGGAAGTCCGTTTTTTGTCTGCATTGTCATTAGAGAGCCACCTGGAAGGCCCATATCCTGGAGGGTCAAAATCTTCATTAAAATATGTTTCTGAACATGTGAAGCTCTGCCTTGGCCGTTCGTATGCATGCTTAGAGTGGCAGTGCTGGCTATGAACTGCATAGAAATTGTTTCACTCCTTTCTCAAACTGCAGACACAGCTCAGTTGGCATCACAAACTTTTACGTTATCTAATAATAAAAAGAGATTGCTTCAACTTGCAAAATAGGTTGTAAAGGGTTTTATCACACAATATCACAAGGTATGCAGCTCTTGTGATAAGTTTTAGATGATTTTCTCACTCAAAACAAATGTCTGTGTATCCCAGAGAGCTCTCTCAGCTGGAGCTGGTAGTAATTTTTGACAGCTATTTTTCTTTTAGCAAATATCCATTTTTCCATCAGGCCTTAGGTAAAAGCATGCTAAGTGTGGCAAAGGGTACTCACAAAAGCTAATCCTGACAGATTCCCTTTACAAATAATGGTGAGTTGCTTTTAATTGCTTTTTAAGTTTGACCTCTCCTCCCCGTGACCTTCCTCTTAAATATGATGGCCTCAAAAATCTTTGCAAATGCTCTATTCACCTTGCAAAAGATTTTGACTGGGCTATGTTCTTAGAGTGGCCAGCAACCTAAAAAAACCGCTGAGGATGTGGAAACCTGGCTGTGTCATTCTCCCATTTCGGACATTATTGCTCCAGCCTGTGAGCTAAATGGGAATGTCTTCTCCACCTCAACTTCTCACAGAAATCTTCAGAGGGTTCTGGTTTTATCCTGAGTCAGAGTTGGATGGCTTGTTGAAATGTCGGGTTTAGGGAAAAATTATTTCTCACTTAGGTCTAGTTTTAGCTGGTTTTTGATATTATATAGTAGAGTTGGCACAAATGGGTACAAATTACATTTCCTAGCCCCCAGTGGCAAAACTTGCACATATTTTTATGGTAGTTTTGGCTACAGTCTCCTGAAAGGCAAGTGCAAAGATCTGTTAAACCAAATTGAAATATTTCAGTCACTGTTCTGGCTCACAAAAGTAAAACTCTTATTGTTTTCATGATGCAAAGGATTTCACAATATTCTTGCAGTTGTTATCCTTTCATGGTTTCACAGGCCTCACAAGAATCCCACGCGAATGTTTGACTCTGTGAGTTTGACTTACTCTTTCAGCAGTTCAAATCACAGGGGGGGTTTTAGACAGCTCACACTAAGAGATCATCTCACATCTTAACACCAGTAGTCCCAAGACGTAGTTTCTAAGCCACGTGGGAAAAAAAGATATCTCCATTTCACTACTGAAACACCCTTTCCAAAATCCAGTCAAATGAGAAGAGTTGAAGGCCATGACTTCTGAAAACAAATCTAGAGTCCAGTAGGATCTGATTGCCAGGTAGAAAATTGTATCTTAGAAAAGAGATATTATGAGGCAGATTTTAGCTGAAAAATTTCAAAACTGCGAAATTTATTTTTATAACTTTTGGCTCATCTCTAATTTTAAAGAGAGCTAATAGTTAAACTTAAGTCTGCAAGGTTTGCTGGAGTGATAGAAATGAGCTTAGTGTCTGAAGCTGTTTGAATAGTGGCATTTTAAGTCTCTGATCTAAAGTTAGATGCCAGGGACTCAGATACCTAATTGACCTAAATGGATGCAAACTAATGTACCTGCATTATTTCATCCTGTGAGAATCTTGCCCTGTAACTTAATGAAGTGTTTAACTTCTGAGTTTTGTCAGCCCATAAACATGTAAATGATCATAATCTGATCTGTAGCAAAATGCTAGCTCTGATCAGCAAAATTTAATAACAATATCTTCTTCTGGGAATAATGACCATAAAATCTAACTCCTGTGTAGTCCTTTTTCAGGGCTACAACTCCTACTAACTCCTACCAGGCTTAAGGAACGAATTTCATTTTATATGGCCAGTATCGTTTAATAGTCCAATGTAGCTATTTATATCTGTATATGTGTGCACTACAAATTCACAGAAACATGTTAAGTGCAGTAATTTGAATTCAAACAAATTGTTGTAGAAGTGCAGCATTCAGGTTAGATATAAATAGTCCTGTAGCATTATTAATAGATGTTGAGTTGTCTAGTTTTCAGTTTCCCAATTTGCATTTCTCTCAAATGGTAAAATGCAGGTGAAGTGTCCCTTTTGAAAGAATGAGGTCTGTGTTCATAAAATCATAGAATAGTTTGGGTTGGAAGGGACTTCTAAAGGTCATCTAGTCCAACACCCCCTGCCATAAGCAGGAACATCTTCAACTAGATCAGGTTGTTCAGAGCCCCATCCAGCCTGACCTTGAATGTTGCCAGGGGTGTTGCAGCTACCACTTCCCTGGGCAGAAAGGGTTACAAAGCATTGGAAAAGCCTGCCAAGTGAAGTGGTAGAATTGCTATCCCTGGAGGTATTTAAAAGATGGGTAGACATGGTGCTTAGGGACGTGGTTTAGTGGTGGTTTTGGCAGTGTCAGGTTGGCAGTTGGACTCGATGATCTTAAAGGTCCCTTCCAACCTAGGTGATTCTATGATTCCATGATACCTGGGGTTGTCCTGACCCAGATGCAGGACCTTGCACTTGGTCTTCATGAGGTTCGCATGGGCCCACTTCTTGAGCTTGTCCAGGTCCCTCTGGATTGCATCCCATCTGTCAGGTGTGTCAACCACACCACTCAGCTTGGTGTCATCTGCAAACTTGCTGAGGGTGCACTTGATCCCACTATGTCATTGATGAAGATATTGAACATTACTGGTCCAAATACAGACCCCTGAGGGACACCACTTGTCACTGACTTCCATCCGGACATTGAGCCATTGACCACTACACTCTGGATGAGACCATCCAACCAATTCCTCATCCACCAAACAGTCCTCCCATCAAATCCCTATCACTCCAACTTAGAGAGAAGGATGTTGTGGGAGACCATGTCAAAGGCCTTACAGAAGTCCAGCTAGATGATATCCGTAGTTCTTCTCTTGTCTGCTAATGTATTCGCTCCGTTATAGAAGGCCATTTTTCCCGTAAATCTGGGCATTCCTGGGGATAAATGACTTAGGAATAATGCATTTTAACCCATCTGTAAGAGTCTGATTCAAAGCCTATGGAAATTAAGGTTTTACATACAGCTCTGTATTCTGTTAGGAGTTTGTTTACCTATTTATTTCCTTTATCATTCAAGACTGTGAGGTGCCGAGTGGCGAGGCAGGTAGAAATCATAGACTCCTCTTCCTATTTCTTGCCACTTCTTTCAGTTACTTTTATATCTGTTGATTTGGTTCAACAAAAATTGTCATGGGGTAAATCTTAAGGACAATTCTTTCCACAAGTCTTGAAGAACGTTATTTAATAGTATGAATAAGGGAGAGAGAATTCCATGGATAGGATGAGCTCAGTCCTTGTAGACTGTGGTGGTCAATCAGTGTGCACGTGCTGGTTGGTCAGTTGTCCTAGTTTGGACCAAGCTGTGCAGTCGCTTATGGATATAGCTAGAGGTTCTACAAAAGCAAAAGGTTTACATTTCAATTAATGCCTTCAATTAGCCACAGGTAAGGTGCTTTGAACATATGCCTTTTTCTCCATTGAAGGGTATGGGTCCTATCTACTCTAGAGAATTTTATAAGGTAGTCATTATTTTGTGTAACGAAGGAAATTCTGGTATCTAGAATTGTTAAAATGCATTATGACAAAAGTGTCTCAGTGTGTGTGATATATATAGTGCCAAACACATTTTAATGTCATAGTAATATGGATTAGTACAATGAATTAATTAAAATCCACTGAATCAGAACACTTGGATGAAAGGAGATGGTCTGGAAGGTTGTGGTGCTTTAGCCCCAGCCAGCAGCAATGAACCACATGGGCGCTTGCTCACCCACCTCCCCCCGCCCCCAGCAGTGGGATGGAGGGAGAATCTGAAGAAAAAGGCAAAACTCGGGGGTTGAGATAAAGCCAGGTTAACAGAACAGCAAAGGAAAGAGGAAAATAACAACAAAATTACTAATATAGGAATATACAGAACATGATTAATGTACCATCACTCATTGACCAGAACCTGAAGCCCAGCCAGCTCCAGAGTGAGGATTTCTCCACCCCCACCCCCGGCTAGCTCCCCCAGCTATATACTGAGCATGACATCACATAGTATCCAATACCCCTTTGGCTAGTTTGGGTCAGCCGCCCATCCCTGCTCCTTGTGAAAATTAACCCTACCCCTGCCGGAACCAGGACAATGATCTAATACGTCATCCTTGTTAGTAAACATTATTATAAAAGTTACCTGCATAAATGCAGCACTGACTGAAATGGAGTTTTTAAGAATAGAGGAATGCAATGAAGAATGTAGCTAACATATCACAGATTATTCATAAACACTTTGAGTCAACTGATTTTTCACCCATCATGCGTGCAACCGCCATCCTTAATAGCCTGAAATCTTACATAAATGGAACCTTTTTTTATTTTCCCCAAGACCAGCTCCTCCACAGCTTGTCATTGTATATTTCATTCCTTGTGCCATAACAATTGTTCCTTCCACAATGACTGTAGGATGCTACCATAACATTTCATTAGGTTTTTCTTAACAAAGAAATATGTCTTGCTGCTAAAGGTCTTTGTTGGAAATGGAGATGGAACTCAGCACTATCAAACACAGCAGAATCCTGAGGCGTTGCTGGAGACTTTGAGCTTCTTGCCTCTGCCCCTCCAAAATTACTTGGATAACTACCTTAAGCCTTAAAGATTCCATGTTTTCTTCTTTCCAGTGAGGTAGGGCAATCCTGCAGAATTCTTAGCAGCTGGAAATTCAGCAATTTTGTCTGGTCTAATCTCTGACTACACAGTATTAACTTCTCCAGTATAAAATAAAATTCAGATGTTTGCTTTTGAATTCCCTCCTTCTGCACATCCAAACCATCTCCTAAAATGGACTCCTGAAAATAACTATGAACCGTTGGAAATGCTGGTTCTTTATTGACATATATAGTCTATTTTCTTAGTTTTAAGTAAAAAGGATAATATGAAGACTCTAACTGTTCTGATCATTCAAAGAGCAAAATTATTGCAATTTACCATGAAAGAAAACGCTTTGGCATTCTTTAGGCCAGTATGACAGAAGACTACCATGATATGCAGCAAGCTACCCTGATGACATATTGCATAGACAGGCAGATAATCAAGCAGAGAAAATATCTGCTAATTGAACCTTTCTGAGACATGGAATAAAGGCATATAGGCATCATGTGGTTTTCCTCAAAATCTAAAAAACAAAGAAGAAGAAGAATTGGCATTGCAGTCTTGACATGCTTATTTTAGACAGTAAATATTTCTAACACGGTGGTTTTCAAAAAGTTTCAACCGGCGCTTGGAAGCACACTGCAGAAATTTGATATTCAAATGTTTGCTTCCTATGGGTAAATGAAGCTAGTAATTGAAATGTAAACCTTTTGTCACGTAGGGCTTTCCAGGTTTTAAGGCAAGAGGCTGTTCCATTATTCCAGGATAATAACCCTGAGGAGAAAACCACAACAGCGTGTCTAAAAATTTTCAAGTTACTTAATGCTATAAAATGTACCTGGTACTTGAGATTGCCACTATGTTTCTCAGGGCTAATTTTTCCTCATAAAAATAAGTCTCTTTCTGTGAATGTTAGCAAAGTTTAAAACATGATAACATGTGGAGGGAATGTTTAGTATTTTATACCTGTAGCGCTGCTGCCTTTGTAATGAGTAATGACATTCCCACATATTAAGTCTTAAGGTTAAGAAGGGTCTTTCCGATGTTTTTTCCGGAAATCTGTCTGGGAGTTTTGGCCATTCACTCCTTGCTGATGATTATTTCTGCAATTACTTGGGCAGCTTTGAACTAGGCAATTGGATCTATAAACTGCGATTAAATCAAACTTCTAAATGGATGAATTTGATGGTGCTGGGTGGTCTGAACTTATGGAGCCAGCGGAATTGCAGCACCCACAACAGCAGCACTTATTCCTGCAGCGAAGGTTCACTTTGTGTTACCAGTTGCCAGTAACTCAATAGAAGTTGAGCATATTATCATGACCTTGGTATATTTATTCTTCAGTTGACTTATCTGTGACACATGCACGGAGGACATGTTCATCATCAAAAAAAAATTTGTTTAGTGGCACTTTACTGGTGCAATCCTTAAAAGGAATCTCTATTGCTGTAATATTCAGCTAAAAATAATAACATTTTGGGGCAAGAAAGATTATACACTTTCTCATTAGAATCTCTCAATGCTAAAATACCATATTTTTATAATGAGGAATACTGTTTCAAAATAGCTCAAACACATTGGATGTGTTTACTTAAGGGGTCTTTCTCCATTTTTCCCTGTTCCATATATAAGAAATTGGTTTTATAGATATGACTCAGAAAAGTATGTTTGCAATATTCTCATTATAGAACACCTGACAGTAACACATTTTTTGATTATTTTTGCCAAGTTAGGTTTTAAATACTTCTATATAATAAATACCCACCCGTTACATACACTTTCTTATATCCTAAGGTACCTTTTTTAAGTCCCAAGGGATCATTGGAAAGATCTTCTCCCTTATATTCTTTGCCCTCTCTTTTTCTCAATTTCATGCAATACTTAACACTTATTCTATCCTTATCCCTAAGACTTTTTCTTTCATTACTGACTGAACATCATTAGCACATGTCTATATATATCCCTAATATATATTCTAACATGTATGTAATGAAAGAAGTGCCTAGTTCTCACAGTCTGGCTATGTATGCATCTTGTATACACTGTGTGAAGTACTGCACAGACACTGCGTTCAGCCTTCGTAAAACAAATCATTTGATAGATAATCAAATAAAATGGATGTCAGGAAGGAAAAGGTATACTGTCATAAAGTGGGGAATGTAAGCATTAACAATGCAAGGAAAACTTCTGGACAGGATTTTAGTACCTTCTGTATGGTGGTGAACAAACTGCATTTCTTGTTGGAAGCAGGTTGTGAATTTCATTCCATGCATGCAGCCCCCAGGGCGTAAGATGCTCATACCTATAGGAGGGGAAAATGGGCATAAATCCCAAACTGCAGACAGAGGACTGGGTATCTTGCGACATTTCCTGAACTTACTTTGCTATCGCTTTTCAAAGGATGTGTCTTTGTCTTTCAATTTTGCTTATTTTATTTCCTAAAGAAAGACTGACGAACAGAGATTAGGCTGAAGGCCATGTTGGCCAGGATCATTCAGGCTTCTGAAAACCAGCTTATGTTTTCAACTGTAGAAATGGTGTGAGAGTTGTGTATGACAAATTCTGCCAAAAATTTGCTGAATCTTTACTCATTTTTAAAGCTGTGTACCGCAAATGAAAAGAAACATAAAACTCATCTGATTATAAAAAGATGCACTTTACTGAAATTTCTCCTGGAAAAAATGGAGTTATATTTTTAAAATATAGCTTCATGTATATTCATATAGATGCCTATAAGTCATAAAAATATTGCGATCAGCATAATTCACATCCAGGTACAAGATACCTGTAAATGCTGTGTCTAGTCATAGGTGCAACTTATTCCTTTCCAGTTTTGTCATACACACTCTTCATGAACCTCCTCACTCACTACTCCACAATACCTCTTTTAGCGGAAAACTTGTTTTGCAACTAGGGAAATCATAATTACAAATAAACCCCTATACCAATCTATTAATAAGAAAATGGTTTTAAAAAAGGTCGGTTTAAAATTATTAGCTAATTTTCCCATGGACTTTTTCGGTTTCAAAAAGGAATTGCCCTTACCTTACCATTTCCAGTCCACTGTTTTCCATCCTTTGGTTCCTCCATATTTTCCATATATCAGACAATATTTCATGGTTGAAATTCTAGTCCAATGGGAAAAAAAAGACAAATACCACCAATATTGGCTCTCACGTCTCTAAGCATCCAGTAATTCGTATACATCAACAACATACGGGACGTTCCATAGAACAAAGAAGTAATGGAAAAGTCACATGGAAGTCGGTTAAGAGACCTCAGAGTTATTGAGGATATAAAGAAACCTGTGTGAATTGTTTTTCTCAGTCCCTCACTGTTAAACGTCTTTCTTTTTGAGTACAAAAGACTGAAGTTCTAGTGGACTGGAAGAGTCCCAATAAGAGGACCAAGGGAAATATTTATTGTAGACATCTGTAGAAAAGAGTACAAGGGTTGGGAGCAAAAGGACAGGTAAGTCTGAGAAAGATGAAGCAGTAAAATATCCTGATTTATGATCCGAATGCCTTGACCTTCTGCCAAAACTTGGAAATGCTTTACAGAAATAAAAAATAAAAAAAGTGGAATAAGTGTTTGGGGACGCTGTGCAGGATTAATTCGTCTTCCCTGGCCCCCATTATGTCTTCCAAAATACAGTCAATGTTTTTCTGTTTTCTCTGAAAGGCAAAGATAGGCCCTGCCCTTTTTAACAAGACTGTCTTTCCTCCCTTTCCCTTTCTGCTCGTGTAGTATGAGTTTTGCTATTCCTGCTGCCCTGTGGATTTGGGTTATGGGCAGACTGTGAGAAACACGATGTTCTGAGTTTAACAAAAAACCCATATAGCAATTCGTGCAAGCTGCGTCAATAATCCTGCAATTTACTGACTGCAACTTTAACAACAATAAATATTAACATTTAGATCTTGAATGTTAGCTGTTCTTCTAGCAGACAACTATAACTATACTTTCTAGGAATGCTGTTTCCCTTCCAATAGATGGGCTTCATTTCTTTGAAAACCATCAGAGTGTTTGTATGACACGAAACCTGAATGCAGATGGTATGGGCTTCCTGTACAAAGCAAACAGTCCACCAGACCAGCCATTGAACTCACTGTGAGATCAACTGGATCACAGGTCTCAGCTGCTCATAATGAGGTGCCAGTAACATTAAGTTCCTGATCTCCATTGATGCTGATGTATCCTGATAGTACACTATGCCTCACAGCAGTTTACAAGCACTCAAAAAGGCGGATAATGTAGGTAGGGGGAAAGGGGAAAGCTATGACTACAATAATCACCCTGGTTGGTGTTTTTCCAGGAAATGCCTGTTCTCTTGGGGTTTGACACGGGTCTTCTCTGACAGCCAGCCACCACAGCACAGGTACACAGGCGTTGTTTCTTTCATGGCAAATCACAGGACTTTGTGACATGTCCAGTCTTTAACTATGGAGACCAGAGTAAGGCATTCTGGGGGAGGCTGCAGTCCCAAAGTTATGTGGAGGAAAGAATTTTGAATGATGGTGTATTAAAAATGCAAGCAGCTATCATAGTATTTTTAATCTGTTAAATGTGTACTCAGTATTTCCTGCTGCTGCTGCGCGATTACTAATTCTGCAACGGTGCCAAACCAGCATGGCTGTCCTTTGGATATAAAGACTTATCTTCAAAATACAGAGAAATCTCTTATAGACATGCAGTGCTTTTGAAAACTAAATTCTGCTGCCTGTAGTTATAGCTGAACTTTTTTAGTTGACGGGTCACTTCTGTCAACCTCTTGACCTTAAGAACTGCTACTTGTGTACCGCAAAGTATGAGAGAGAGGAGACCATGCTAACAGAAAAATTACTTTACTTTTCTCCAATATTAAAAATTTGCCAAAGTCTGTAAGTGAACAAAAAAAGTGTTTACAGATAGATTCTGCACTAAACAGTATAGTTTTTGTAAACAGCATGCAAAAAACTTCAGAGCCTATCATTTGCTCAGCTAGAATATTTTGGGGTTTGTTTAAGAAATTGCACTGATAGGTGGACTAAAGCTGCTAGTAGTTGTATGTATGTTGGACTAGGGTATGCACAAGGTAAGGCCAGCTGGTTTTCATCTGAATGAGTCTTAGATCCTGGATTAAGTTTCTTAGAGGTGATGTGCCCTGTCTAAATTAAGGCAGACATATAAATTACGGTCATCTTGATGCTGCTTCTGTATTGTCCACAGTCTGGATTGGATCTAAACTTGAAGGAAACTCAGGTAAACAGGAATAGTGCATCAAACTAGCAAGTGGGAAACGTGGGTCTAGGTCCTTGCTCTGGCATACTAAATGTCAGTAAATAAATCCATTCCTTCACTCTGTCTCTATTTCCTTATTTGTAAAACTGGGATTTCTCTTGTGGAGAGCTTTGAGATCCAGAGATGACACAGGGTATTTAGATTGAGGTAACTAATTATTATTAGCTTTAATTATAACGGCTCTGGATTGCTTGTCCAAAGAGTAGAAACTGAGTGATATTTGGCCTGTTATTTTGTATGTCTTGAAAAATTGTGATCTTTACCCATTATTGCATGAGTAATCAAGGTTGGGACCTAGGTGTCACATACTGGTTGTGATAATTTTCAGCATCTGTGTCTGGCTTGTAAAATTTTGGTGAAAAATATATGGCAGTGTATTTACACAAGCTCTAATCAAAAGCTTCACTTGCAACTTATGCTACTTTTGTATGAGGTACATTTATTCCAAAGTCTTTAAATAATATTCATGCCATTAGGAATTATAAAGGGAATGGACATCAGTATTATTTAAATTGTTGTGTTTTCCTCTGCTGTGCCTCTGTGGGAATGTTGAGTGCCACACAAGAGCTATAATTGAGAAATCCCTTGCTCTCCGTGACTCTGATTGCTATTATAATTGGAATAATTTGCATTTTTATGAAGATACCATTCTGTCTTCAGGCATCCATGACAGTGCTTGATGTTTTGAAGATCATTTGGAAAGACACAGAGAAATTATTTGCTTTTAGTAGAATGGCTCTTAACTTGCAAGCACAAACAAATTATTTGGGGCCAAAGGAAAAAGAGTCGTAAGTATCTGAAGAAGCAGCTGTTGGTAAACAGTATCTCCAGAAATTGACTCCTCCTCAAATGCCTGCAAAGACACTTTACTAAAACCTTCTCTTGCAGACATACTAAGATTCTTGCAATCTTACCAAGCAATAAAATTACTGTTAGGGTTAGAACCTTCCGTAATAGCAGGTGACTTCCTCTCTCTATTCTCCCTGTAAATGCCTATTTATAGAACTTGTTAATTTTTTCACTTCAAGAGCCTGAGGCTCTGACTATGTGGCTTCTGGCTGGTTCGAATACATGCTTTGTCTCTGGCATACCAGAATCAACGAATAAGCGGTACCACATTGTAAATGTCATTCTCGATTGTCAGGAAAACCACTTTTTAAGAAAGCAGACTGAAGCCATAGAGCTGAGGCTCTGGTACCTCTTTCACCCCTCTAAATTCACAGTGAGTAATATTTTGTTCTGTACTTAGACTCTGTTGAAATGGGAGTGATTAAACTTGGGGGAGTTTTATCGCTGTCTGTGATTAAGTGCTTAAATATGGTTCTCCATTATCCTGCAATCATATGTACACTTACAGCGGAAATGCATGTGTAAATGAAAATTACACACCTCTGACTAATGTTCAGCAGAGCTTAATGGCAAATGTTATTTACAGTATTTTTCAACTTAATAATGGAAGGAATTTACCACTTCAGAGCCTGTGAAATACCAGAGTCAAAACGACCGATACAGATCAGCTGGCACTTACCTAGCATCTTTCAAGCTAACATTAGAGATCTAAAAATGCCTAGATATGCCCAGTGATCAGAGATTCTCTCCCAGGTGAGATCTGTAACTCAAGCTATTTCAACTGTCCATTAATGACAGATTCAGAAATACTTATTCCAGTGAAATAGTTTTTTTGTGTATAATCCTAGTAATTTCAGTTGTGCCCCTCTACACTGAGGAAAGAGGATAAGAAGAAAGAACTCCACTTCTAGTATTGACGCAGGTCTTTCTAAATGAAACATCTGTGTCCCAAGTGAATGTCTTAATCATATCGCTTTGAACAACGTAAGGTGTGAATTAAGTGTATAGATTACAGAGAATTAGTTATTTAACTGCAGTGTTGAAATGCTGCTTCCTGATGCTTTTATCCCATTAAATTCTCTATCACACATGATCACATTGATTTCAGCTGGATTAGTTAGGCAGCATGACACTACTCAGGGAAGCAGGTTGGGATTGGGTCCAGAGTCATTTAGCAAACGAGACAAATGCTTCCAATGCTGGTATGTGAACATCTATTATATATTCTTTATATATAGGTTTTATTACAAAATACTGCTGTATAATTTCTATTATGTACCTGCTTACTTGTACTATAGGTTTGTATTAAATCTCTAGATGATCTGAAAAAATGGCATTAAAATGCACAACTGGAGACACATTTAACATTCAACACTAGAATCAATACCTAGCATCTATAATAGTGCATTTTAAGAGTGAAAATATCAGAAAACATTTATTAGTTTAGGTAAAGGGCATTTTCTATGTATGCTTTTTAAAAGTTGCACTTTTATTTCCAAGTCTGTCATTTTTACCTGTTTCAGCTTGGAGTATTGTTAATGGCAATGGCAAGTTGCCGGGAATAATTGCTCTGAAATTTAAAACCTTTTCTACTTGTATTCGTTTCTCATGTTATCTTATTTGGGGGTCTGTAATATACACATTTCTGACTAGTAATTTCCTCTAAAACTGTGAATTTTATGCTGAAGATGTACTAGTTACAGACTTGGATGCGTTAGCATTCTTTCAAGAAGAAGCAAATCCTGTAACTCGGATTTACATAACATATTGCAAATAGGGAGTTTGTATTTAATGGAAGTTATGCTGACAAAGCAAGTGTTCAGAGAATCATATCAAACAGAACATGGGAACATAGTTATAAAATTCCTTAAATCTTTTAAAATTGTCCAGTAATATTGAATTAATATTTTCTTGAATTGTCTTAAATGTTCTTGAGTTCTGTTAAATGCTTGGCTGTGGAACCCAGTTCTTTGAGAAAGCAAGCAAATTCCTCAAGACTTCTAATAAAACATTAATAACTCTACAGTGGACCTTCTGCTAAACATAACCAGTCTGTGTGGTGGGTAGTGGAAATAAATTTAACATTGATGTAGATGAGAGTATTTCTCTGCCTACAAAATAAGTCTAGAGATTTCATGGTGGACAAGCCCATCAACAGTCTACAGACACAGAGGTCTTAAGATATTGATATTATTCTGCTTGTTCTGCAGTGGGTAAAGGTATAATATGAAATAGTTTGAGGTTGGAATGAATCTGTATGTAGGTAAGAATGCTACTTCCACGTGGTTTACACAACTCTTTCTTCTGATGCTGAAAACTGGGTTTGATTGTTCAAGTTCGAGTGGGAGAAAATGGACAAGCCTCCTGCTTTGCTTTTATTCTGTAGAGCTAAAGTTTTCCTTTAGAGCTAATAGCCATTATTTTGTCCCTCCACTTGTATACTTAAGCTCGGTTTGGTGAGAGAGCAGCTACATATTAGTGAGCTAGGTGGCAAAGTGTATTCCCACTTTATTCTTCTGAAACAGTGTGGCTTATTTCTCTCTCCAGTGTGTGGTGGTCTAGCATGTCATGGAAATCAAAGTATGATCAAAAAAAGGTTGTTTCAGTTAGTAGCTAACAGTGACCATGATAAACTTTCTGACCATGACAATTCCATTTCTGTCAGGGTGCAGTTTAGTTTACAGTTCTTTTTTGGTTGGAAGCAGTAGTGCAGTTTTGAGGTGCATTTCCCAACCATGCCCTTTTTCCACATGTTGCCTTGTTTCACGTGGTGCTTTGGTGATTTCTGAACTAGACTCTTTGGGGGGAAAATGAACTTGATGCTCTTCTCCAGATGCACACCAAATAGGCTCTGACTTCTTCTGGGCCTGAACCTTACAAATGGTCCTCTGGACAGGTTAAATTCATGTGTGACAATGTTGTCAAGTCCAGAAAAACAGCTTAAATGTAGTACAAATGCAAACTTAGGGGCTTTAGCAAAGCTTTGATTTAGTAGTGGTGCCTGTTGTGTCAGATTACGTGCTCATATAGACAAAACCAGAGCATTTGAATGCTGGTGTTCAAAGGCAGTAGTTTGCATCTTGCTACTGACCATACAGCAGGTTGGTGCTTGCGTCGAAGCTTAGCCTGCTGAAGTCAAACGCTTACAATGGAGCGCCCATTCACTTTTAAGCCTTGGCTGCATCAGACTTTCAAAAATAGCTTGCGTAACTGTGAATCAGCAGTATTCATTATCTTTACCTCTCTCACAGAGTTACTCCAAATCATGATTAATCAAAATTTGTGTATGAATTTAAGGTACAAAGCACTTTCAGGCTTAAAAGCCCTAAGACTAATTTCTGAGAAACTATAACTAAGCCTATTTGTTCATCTATAGTTGAAGTCTTCAAGCACGTAGTAGACTAAATGCCACATGATTTTTTTCTGCTAATTTTATTACAGTATTGTTCTTCGTGCCCTGCATAATTAAAGATCTGTCACCATCTCCATTATGAACCTCTAACTTCGCTGGTTTATAACCTTGCCCATAATTTACTCTGAAAGGGAGGCTGCAATATGATCTTGTCATAATCATGGGTTCTTCTTGCACTGACTAAAAATAAAAGCTAAGTTTTTCAGCAGTGATTAATCAATTGCACCCTTCTGGTTTAATCTGGTAGAAGGGTTATGACTCTGCAAGGGTGGGCAAAAGAATCTGTCTTTTCTGCAAAACAAGCTTCATTGATCACTTATTTCAAAATTGTTGCTCTTGTCTAATGAACCGTGTAAGTTTATTCCTTTTTTGAAACAAAGGAGTCACCAGAAATACAGTATTTGGTGTCAGATGCTCACTACAACGTTCTGATACAAAGGAGACTTCTCTGCCCAATTAAAATTTGCCATCATTGGCTTCTTGTCTTCTGGTATTTAAAAGCAAGCAAAATATCTGAGGGAAAATATGTAACAGGGCAAGTGTTGCAGATAATTTTAATATGAAATACTACTATTTCATACTTATTCTGCATGTATAGATGTACAAATTAAAGACTTCCTAAATTAATACTGACACAAACTGCTAGAAATGTTATGAAGATGCAGTCTGGCTATTTTATGATTGTTTCTTGCACAACTACTGCCTTTGTAATGGCATATTGTGAAGCCTTATAATGATTTGACAGAATTTCAATTGGTCCTTCTAGGTCTGTTTTTTACATTCTTCTTTGGCAATGAAATCTGAAACTATTATGCAAAGGACACAATCTACTGTCTCTTATGATCATGACAAAGCTATAAAATGTCCGTTCTTTTGTAGACCATGGCATTTTAAAATGCTTCTGATTTTACTAGCTGTTTTCTGTTAGCATGTTTATCCTCCCATATCTCTGTAACACTATAAATGGTGGCATTGTTTTATGTCACAGCTCCAAGTCACCCCTTTGCTTACAGGAATTCAATTGGATCCAAGAAAAGGGTATTCCTGTTCTTCAGAAAGATTGACAGGGCCAGTTCGACATTACACCTCTTTGTAAACCCATTCAGTTGCTTTACTATCCTTCAGTGTCAAATTAGAAGTTTTTCTAAAATATGTGGGCCGCAGTGGATCACAAGTAATCACAACTATGGCCATAACTATTGTTCATGAAGGTAACAGAGGGGAAAACAGTGAATATTGTGAGGAAAAAACAGGGAAAGAGGAGGAAGAGGAAGGGAACCTGTACTGTTCTCTAGTCCTGCCTACATTTGAATGGAGGAAATTCATGTCTCTTTGGGTGATCTCGCTGCACTCCCTAGTCCTGACATAAGCTGCTCTGCTGCAGAGTATGAAGTATTCCAAGATGGATAGATATACCAGGCAAAGAAGTACCAGTTAAGGAGAGTCTGTATTTAGAACTGAAGTTTATGCCGTTAATTCAGCTAAGCACTTGAAGATGTGTCTGGGTCACCCAGTTCTGAGAGGTAGGTACGTATGTGTTCAACATTTGGCATGCATTTTCCTGAATATGAAGGGCATTTTTACAAGGATCTTGAGCATTTATGGCTTAAGACCTGCCTAAATGTTTTTTTGAGTTGGAGCTGAAATAAGAAAGCAGTCACAGAGAAACTGTGAATTAAAATACCTGTCTTGTTCAAAGGGGGTCCTTGGGTTGTCAATCCTATGCTGAAAGTGGATATGCACTGTCCGTCATGTCTGTGCACCTGGACTCTGACTGCAGGGGAAAGACTCACAAAGAGGTCATCTGAATAAGGGACACTTGAGAGCAGCGGGACACACTTCTGTGTGCCTGGCAGAAGAGGGGTGGCTGGTCAAGAAAGATGGTGTAGTACCTGCAAGCAGTTTAAGGTCAGGTACGTTTGGTCACCTGCTGGGGACTGGCACTCCATATGGATCCTAAACATTACTGGCATTGATTTAAGTCTGTAACTGATGCAGACAGAAAAAGTCTCAGGCACATTTTTAGCAGAAACATAAAAATGCTGACATCTTTTTTTCTTTCTTGACTGCTCTATGTATTATGTTGCTAATAGATGTCTCTCTTGAATTTCAGACAGTAAAAATAGTTACCACAATTTCTCTTTTGCTTCTTCCCCTTCTCTTCTGATGGCTTCTGAGCTTCTTTGAATGAAGGCTTGGCTGCATAACTAGTCCTGCATAAACCACATCAGCCCCTGTGTCTGTGCATGGAATAGTTGCACATACAGGTCTCCTACACACAAAAGAGAGGATTAAGAAGAGACTAAGCACGTTGTTTCTGCTATTCCCCCAGCGCGTGCTTCATCTAACTGCTCCACTGTACACTTGCCACATTTGTGATTAAAGTCTGTGTAATAGATGAACATATTGTAAGCAGATAGAAAGAAAGCAGCTATTAAAATCAGTTTGAATTATTTCTCTTGCTTGAAAAAAAGGCCCCCTCCAAACCAGAAGATCTTTTATCATGAATTCTAGAAGCAATCAGAAGTATTTCTAAGTATCGTGTCTTCCCAAAAAAATTACTTTGAAGGAAAAATAGGAAAGAGAACTGTAAGAAGCTCAAAGAAGACAGAGTGAGGAAGAGAAATAATTCTATCTGGAACTTAAAACTTAACTTTGGTGATCAAAGGCAGGCCTTGCTATGTGTTTCTTCTCTAAGGTTTTCAGTTTATGGGAGTTGAGGGAGCTCAGCATCTGACATGATGTTCCGAAACTGTCAGGATTAGCCCTCTGGGTCTAGATGAGTGATTGTATTTCCATTTATTGAAGGAAGATGATCTAGAATTATGAAATTTGAATTTTCTTTGTTGCCACTCCTACATTGAACTGACAATACTGATGTTGTCTTCTTTGTATGTACATCACCAGCTTGAAAATTTGTACTTGGATAGTGAGCTGGCCTAAATTCCAGATCCTAATAATACTATGGATAATGGTAAAATAAAATTTTCATTTTACTGATAATCCTCCAATAAATCCTGACATCATCAGCAGCATGCCTTTCTGACAACGACGGTTTGCATACTGGCTCCCTTTACAAGAACTCAGCTAGGTGGGTGAATCATAGAATGGTTTGGGTTGGAAGGGACCTTAAAGATCGTCTAGTTCTAAGCCACCTGTCATGGGCAACGACACCTCCCACTAGACCAGGTTGCTCAAAGCCCCATCCAGCCCGGTCTTAAACACCTCCAGGGATGGGGCATCCACAGCTTCCCTGGGCAACCTGTTCCAGTGCCTCACTGCACTCAGAGTGAAAAATTCCTTCCTGATACCCAATCTAAACATCTCCTCTTCCAGTTCAAATCCATTACCCCTCATCCTATCACTACATGCCCTTGTAAGAAGTCCCTCTCCAGCTTTCTTGTAGGCCCTCTTCAGGTACTGGAAAGCTGCTATAAGGTCTCCCTGGAGCCTTCTCTTCTCCAGGCTGAACCACCCCAACTCCCTCAGCTTGTCTTCATAGGAGAGGTGCTGTAACCCTCTGATCATCTTTGTGGCCCTCCTCTGGACCCGCTCCAACAGGTCCGTGTCCTCCTTATGTTGAGGACCCCAGAGTTGGATGCAGTACTCCATGAAGGAAGTGCTTACCCTCTCTATTCAGCACTTAGAAGCCCGCATCTGACACAATGCCCAGTCTGGGGCTTCCCAAGCTGAGAAATACATTGGCCAAATGGAATGAACCTGAGGGCCACTAAGTGGCTAGGGGAATGGAGTATGTGATGTGTAAGGAAAGTCTGAGATAGCTGGGCTTGTTCAGTTTGAAGAAGTTATCTAACTTCAGCCACCTAATGGGTGGTTACAGAGAAGTTGGAGCCAGAGTGTTCTTAGAGTTACACAGTGAAAGGACAGGAAACAGCAGTCACAAGTTGCAACAAGGGAAATTCTTACACAATAGTGAAAGAAGTTTCCTAAAGAGGCTGTGCAGTCCCCATCCCAGGAGAATTTCATATTTCAGTGGTTCAAGACCGTTTGCAGCCTTGCTTCATATTAGCTTGAATCAAACTTTAAAGTTTCCTTTGTTTTGAGTGGAGTGGTTAGACCAGATGACCTACAAAGATCCTTTCCAACCCATTGTTTAAGATCTACCTGTGTAGAAAGCTTTCGTTTTCAATTACACTGTCAGTGAGCCAAAATTGTGGCCCTTTCATTATTGAAATATTGAAGGAAAAAAGTTTTCATAGTGTGGTCTTTTCTTTTTCCAGTTATTTTTCTCCCTTTTTTCCTACCCTAACCCTGATTTCATAGTCTGTCTACAAAGTGTCTGAAAACACAAGGAGGCTAATCAACTAAATGTGTCATAAGCGTTGTGTTAATCATAGAATAAGCTCATGGTTTTTTCCGGCAAATAATTATGGATTGTTTTAGTATTTCTAATTGAGTTATTAGTGTTCATATTTAAGGTCATAGGATCTTTATTTGTTTTTCTGCCAAATGCTATTTGCTGACATTAAAGTACTAGGAAAATTACATTTCCATCATTTCAGTTGTTTGATACCTCTTCAGCCCCACTGCCAATGTTTTGCCACAAGTGTTAGCTATCAAATGTTCTTGCAAAGGGTCTGTAAATTTTATTGCTGTCTGTGGAAACCCCTTTTCACACAAGTATGCTATCCAGGTACTACAGGAATTTATTGCTCAGTGCAAAGTATTAAAAACAGTAAGTTGCTTTACTACTTTGACACTCCTGTACTTGAAGTGGTTAATACCCAGCAAAAAACTGCAACACGGATTTAAAATGGAGCAATGTGGTACAAACTAAATTCTAAACCTGACCAGGTGGGATATTTGGGAGGAAACCATTTAAAAAAACCCCTTCCCCTGTTGTTTTAAGAGCTTAATGGGCTGGGGAAAATAGGTAAAGTAATTGGCAGATGTGTCACTATCACAGAAAATATCCACATCCTCCTCTATTACGTCAATCCTAAACAATTAGCAATGATAATTCATGTTTTAACAGTGATATCTGGAAGGCTGTAGCAAAACACTTTAGTAAGTGCTGTGGATATGAAAAATAGAAGAAAAAAATGCTTAAGATTGGTGTAAGCACTATGGACGCTGCATAAACCTTAGTCACCTCCTGAGAAACCAGAACAACAACAGTGAATTCGAACAGCTACATTTAAAATCTGTCTTTCTGGCTTTTTTCTACAGATAAGGAAGTTCTATAATTAAATAAAAACTTACCTTGTCTCTCCATTTGAACTGAAATTCAGAATAACAACAACAAAAAACCCACATGAATTCCTCAGCAAGGGGGCTGAGTAAAATTTCCTGACAAAACAGACATGTTTCTCCTCGTATCTTTCCAATATATTCAATTAACAGTTGCAACTAAAAGATAATAAGCTCATGCTTATCCCAACATGTGTTTTCAACCCTTATCCTCCTCCTCTTCTCACATATCTTCGTGTTCCCTTTTACATTGTCTCCGTATTCTGTTCTTGTTCACATAAACAAGAACTAAAAAATGAAGGCACCCACCTTATAGGGGAACAGCTGTAGTGTGCCAAACAAAGGATGGTCTTTCTTCCTGAAAACCATCTATACAGCATTTGGATTCACTCTTGTTTTTCTCTACCTTAGCTCATGAAATGTGTGCATTTGGTTCATACGACCTTTGATGATATGACTATAGCAGGAGAGCAGTGAGGAGGATGACCAGTGGGAAATAGCAGGAACGTATCTAAGGCAGCCCTTCCTGAAGCTTCTTTCATACTTTATTCTATTTAAAAAAATGTTCAGTCCCTCTATTAAAATTAATATGTGAACCCCAGTCACTAAAATGGTTGTGGTACTTTGATGTTTGACTTGATTATTATGACTGTAATTTGCTTCAAAGCGAAGACTATCATTGACAATTAAAGCTTTCACAAAGAGAAAGAACTAGAAGATGCTTTGGGATATCTTTTCTTGTTACCCTTTTAGTCCTTCTAAAAAGAAACTTTTGGCCACCCCCAAATTACAGGCTTCAGAGAACAAAATTGCTTAATTTCTTGATAGCTAATCTCTTTCCTGGGCTTTCAAACTGCAATAAAGCTTTTCTTATAAATTACCACATTTTGTATGTATGGTAAGAGCAAAAAGAAAGCATCATGTGTCCTCATGTGGATCCTGCAGTACATCCAATCCAGACATCGTTGTTTGCATACCCTTTCTTAAATAAAATCGTAACTTACAGTTCTAATTTAAATGACCAACTCTTAAAAAGCACTAAAGGAAACTTTCGAATTATGCTGATTAAACTAACAAGCTTGCTTATTATATTGTTTTGACAATATTGCTTTTTATTTAAGCTGTACTGCAAGGCAGCACCTCATGGGGAGCAGGCAGGATGATCGCTGACTGAAGACAGACATTACAACGTAGCATTAAAATATGTTAATAGCCAAACCACCTCCGCAGCAGTACAGAAAAGAAATTGTGACTCAGCCATATCTCCTTCCTTGCTCCTCTTAGCTTGGGGAAGAGTGGAAATTAGTTCCTCTTATTGTCCTTCATGGAGTTGATTTTTTACTGTCTTTTGTTAGCAATCTGGGATGGCAGAGCTTATTGCTACCATAAACAAGCGTTTCTTAGCTGACAAAACAACCTTCTTCACTGAAAACAAAGTAAGACTACATTTAATGTAAGTTTCCATGAAAAGTAATTTTTAAAAAGAGCTCTTATTTAATTTCCCTTGGCTGTGTTACTAATAATACCATTTGATTTAGCAAAAAGAAAATCTAAAATTTTTCATCTAAACAGAAGAATCCTTCCTTCCACAGCATATTTAATAGCTGTTCTACCCCCTTAAGATGTCATTTAGTGTCATTTACAGTCTGCTGCTCAAATCCCCTGAAAATAGTAAAGCAGGGGTTAGATATTTACTTTTCACTGGTTTTAAATAAGGCCTTGTTTAATCCCTAAGTGAAAGACTTGGCCTTCTCCTCTAGGAAAAGGAGCTGATAATAACTGTGAATGTGTAACTTCTGTGACACTGAAAAAAGATCTTCAGTACTTGCCTTGCCACCTTTTCTGTTTCTCTTGCTGTAGGTGTGTAAGGGACGTGGAAAAACATTTGCTAGTCAGCCAAACTGCTACGTGATTTGACTGTAGGTAGTCTAAAACAAAAATAATTAATTTTTGTGGCTGACTACCAAATAGATAGCAGCTTCTATAAACTAGCTGTTCTTCTGATGCGTGCATGTTTTCAGCTAGGTCTTGCACCCTGGGAAGATCAGAACACGTTCAGTGGCCTAGATCAATTAAGCACGTTTTATTTGGAAGAGGTGCCACAGTGTCTCTCCTTTCCCAGCACAACAGAACAGTTGGCAACCTTTCCAGTGACATAAAGAGAGCTTTTGAAATCCATAAGCCTGCATGAACTCTTAATAACTTTGACTTAAAGGAATCATGTTATAAAAGAGAATAGGGTGCCTATGGTTTCATAATCTTTTCTCTCTGATTCTTGTTACTCCAGAACAATTTTGTCTACAAATATATTTTGATAACTTACACATTTTCATGTTATCTCAAGCAGAGGGGAAGTGGCATTCTTTATGACCAGATCTAGTGAATGCCTTGGGATTTGCTTGTTGGCATTTACATTCCTGATGAAGTGCTCATTGGAACTCCAGTCAACACATTCCGCTCTTTCCCAGCCTAAAGTCATCAAACTTTAATACTGAGGCACATTTCCCAGAAACAGTATTATGTCCAAATATCTAATTTAAATTAAAAATGAAAGTTCTGCATTCAAAAATTCATGTTAAAGAAACCTCAGCATGGAATTATAGTCAATAAGAAAAGTAGTTTACTAAAATTAGCTAATACCCTGTATGCATTCATGTTCAGCAGCTGATTCTACAAGTGACAAAGTGCTTACAGAAAGGGAACCTTAAGTACAGCGTAAAATAACCATGTCCCATGGAGACTGAGTAAAAGCAGGAAGATTTTTGTGTGTGGACCCAAAAGCATCATTCAGGGACAGCTCCAGCTGGCTTCAAAATGTTTCACCTCCAAGCAGTGAAAGTCATACCTGTATTTATTATATTATTTATTTTTTTATAGCTGTGTCCTGGAGTGTTCTACAGAGTGGCTGTAAATCATAAATTGATAAAGTTAAAAAATGAATATTAGAGGGACAAAGAGAATTAAGATCTGTAGACAAGGGAGAAGGCAAGGATATTGTGTGAGCCAGCACAGACAGGATGCAGGAACAACCACAAAACCATGGATGAAACACAAAGAGTAAATTTATTTTTGTTACCTTGCCAACCAGGGGATGTCCAAAGCAGCACCTGGGCAGAGGCACACAAGCGGGAACGTGGCCACTGTGTAGTTCAGTCCATGCTAGAGGATCACCGAAATTGCTGTTTTCACCTGTATATCAGGGATTCACACAGGTGTAGTTTTCCACTGTGCTTTTATCTTTCCCACAGCAGGGCAGGAATCTCAAGCATGTTTGATAGGCTGCCTTTGACTCTACTGCCAGCCTATGTTATCTAAACACAGATGTTCTACTTGTCAAGCACACAAGACTACACAATGATTAGTGTGATGTACGTGTTTTTCGACACCTCAGCTGCAAGTCACTTGAGCGTGTTTACAGTCCTTCTTGCCAATCTTCCGTTATTTTCCCACAGATATGTTTAGAAATAGGTTAGAGAGTCAATGGAGTGGAAAGAAAGAAGGAGGCTACTTTCAGCTAGTACAACATGCCGAGAAGGAACAAACTATCAGCAGTAAGAGACCTTATGTGGCAATGCAGACAAAATGGTACAGAAAACACAGAATAAATGGGAGGATATAAATGGAGGTAGGCCTTGGGAGAAGCAAGAGAAATACCTTAGAGGATTTTGGAAACAAAAGGGTAAAATTGAGTGGGGATCACTATTTCTCTGAAGCTTTCTCTTATAAGAACTGCTCTTAAGAAGCACCTTCTTTAAATAGACCAAAGCCACATTGTGATCTAATTTTCACTTCTTCTCATGTGTAATTTCCACTGAAACTCATGGAATTCTATGCTTGCAAAATATCAAAAATTGATCTGAAGTCTGTATGACACCACTAGAAATATTTTGAGTTTATACTAATAAAATAGACACTGCAATAGTCTGTTCGTTTCTCAAGACAAAGGAAACAAAACATTTAAAAACTTTATTGATACTCTAAAAGAAACAAGCGCAAAAGCCAAAAGTAAAGAAAGCTCTCTTAAGTAAGCCTTTCATTGAATTATGTTCATTCCTGCAGCCTCCATATTCTGTCAATTCAGATTATTTTTGTAAGCGTTTCTATAGGCAAATAATATCAAGTAGAAATCCCAATGCCTGTATTACTAAACAAATGATTAAGGGCCAAGGTGAAAGCAAGGTCTTCCCAAATCTGTCTTTGAGGTACCTTGGGTTTGCACCCTTGGGTGGGAGGATGGAGCCCAGGTGTCTAGAGGAATTCAGTTGACAAGTGATGTGGTTGTTCTTCTGTCACTGTCACATACTTACCAGCAATTTGTCATGGCAGTTCAGGGTTTGCAACAGTCTTCTTGCCTCATAGAATAATATGGATCTTGATAACTTAGCTAGTTCCTCCCATCAGTACAAACACAAGCTTTAAACCCGCATATTAACTGTGCGGCAACATGCTTTACAATTTTCTTCTAAGTATCATAAT
Source organism: Burhinus oedicnemus (assembly GCA_008921705.1). Classification (NCBI taxonomy): domain Eukaryota; kingdom Metazoa; phylum Chordata; class Aves; order Charadriiformes; family Burhinidae; genus Burhinus; species Burhinus oedicnemus. The sequence goes on from VFFE01007738.1 coordinate 483,468, forward strand.
TAGCAAAGATGGAGTACTTGTTTAATCTGACATAACTCATTCAGCAAAGTGCAACAATGTAGGCACATCTGTATATTTGCATACTAAAAAAGTCTAAAAATACTTACATGAAAGACAAAAGGTGGGTTTGAATACATGACCTAGTCCTGATTTCAATTATATGTTTCAGCAGAGAGTATTATGATCTTGTTTTTAGCTACATGTGTGTGACTACCTAATTACAAAGCAAAGCTTTTAAACAAATAGCCTGACTCTAGCATTCACAATGGGGTAAATTAGGATTACCACTGTTAGACAGAATGGAATTGAGCTGCTGCTGCAGCTTCTTGAAATAAGAATTTTGCTCAAAGTTTTTCTTGTCTGTTTCTCTGTATCTGGAAGAAAAATATATTAAAATCCAAGTTGGCAATCTCAAATTGGCTTTTGAATTTACACCATTAATTTACTGGTTAAAATATGATTCTTGACTGCAAGGAACAAATACTGATACTGTAGTTAGGCCTTTCAATCTGTTACATGAAATGAGAACATCTAAGTCAATGTCTAAATTAGGTGTGTCCCTGTATACCTAGTTTCTGTGAAGTGAAATTTGTTCTAAAAAGGGAGCAGAAACAAATTTTGCATTATAATGTGCACCGCATTTCTCAGGTGTTTGCTGAAAAGGAAATAATACATAAAAATAAATACACTTGTAACTCATACAGGGTTCACAGAATACAGAGGAGAATTTGTGAAGGATGAATAACAGCTTCACCAGTGGGAGCTCATAAATTGGAATATACTCTGAACGGACATAAAATTGGTCCATTCTTCCCTCAGCTGATGCTAGCATTTAACACAAGTGAAAGGGAAAACTAGCCTCCTCAGTACCAGTAAGTTCACATTCCCTCAGTAAGCGCATAAAATTACCATCAGTAGAAATCAGGCACCCATGCATGAGAGCAGTATTTGGCCCATACTGAACTTTCAGTCACTGTTTTAGCATAGTTCAGAAGATACTATTTTTACTGTATTCATTTTTGGCTCAAAACTGATTTTCTTCATGTAAAACTTCTGTTTACATTTCTGGAAAGGTTTAATGTGAGACAGGTCCCTTCCTTAAAGAGATAATTTGCTTCATTCTGTCGGATTTCCACAAGCCTAATCACGTTTATCACTGGGCATGTAATTAATACTTGCCTTACGTAATTTTTTGGTACCTTGATGTGGCAGAAAGGCAGAGTCCTAACTGATCAGTAAATACTTTGAGCTATTCTGATTTCAGTCATACATAAAGTCTAACTCAATTTAGAGAAGACTGAAAATGGAAGCAAGTATATTCAAATTACTGAGCTGCTTTGGTGCCTAAGCTTCCATGTTAGTACAATCATGAATGTTTTTGATAAGCATACACTTCTCACGTGGGTGTGTGTACTTCTACATTGTCTCACTCAAGAAAAGACTGTAAAAGCTGCATAGCCTATAAAGGCCTAGTAGTGTTGCCACTGAACAAATGTTTACTTCTGTATAAACAGGATTATACTGTAAATTAGCACAATCAGATGTGTACAGAACTGTCTGATTAAGTTCCCAAGTTTTGTGTGTTAAACAATTCCTTAGTTTAAAAGATGCAAACCAATCAAAGTTATTGCGTCAATGTCTGGTAACTTAGACCACTGAAAGGTCAATTTTTTATCTCACAACCTCTGATCTAAGAAATAGTTGTGTCTATTGTAATGTACTCTAGAGATGGACATCTAATTGTCTAATCCAAGGAGGACCTAAGCATAGCTGTAAATGCAAGTCATCTTTTCTTCCTGATAACCTCACAATATAAAGCATATTGCAAATATTTAAATAAACAGTTTGGGGGTTTTTTTTCCCCATGTGTTTTATCTTTTCATTTTCATCTGTAAGCTATCCCCTTTTGACTGCGGCATATCTGAAGTTCCTTTATTATTTATGAATATCAGTGAGTTGAGAGTATCTCTCAGGAGGAGGGGAGAGAATCAATAGTCTAACATTGAAGTACATCTTCCACATTCAAGATTACAGTGGGTGACCCACAGCAGGTGAACCACATGGTTAATATCTAGCAGCCTGGAGCGTTTTTTATTACCTGAGCTCTCATGAGAATGTGGGAGGTAGCATTATGCGCCAGGGCCACCCACAACACATAACCTAGGTATTGCTGAACTTTTGCCATGGAAAACACGTTGCCCCCTAAAGAAGCAGTGGTTGAGAAATTCATGCAGGAGAAAACATACAGGCTTCTGTTCTATAATTCGCCCTGACTTCTGAGCCAAAGACCTCATCTAGCCTTTCGACCATGAATTTTCCTTTATGACAACTAGAAGCTTGATGCTACATGTGATGCCAGTTTTGTACTAGTTCTGCTGCAAGAGATTTACAGTGCATAGAAATCTAAAAACTCAGGAACGCCTGGATCATTTCAGTTTACCTGTCTGACACTTCTGAAACATCATTGGTTTTACTCTTCTGATGATCATTCTGAATTTTGGCAGTCTTACAGATCTTTTCAAACATGTTATTTGGAGATTTCAAGATAAAAAGCATAGGCCTATTGCAAAGCCTGCTAAAGTCAGCACAAGTCTTTCCTTTAACATCAATGGACTTCAGATCACGACCTAAAAATATTATTCCTACTTACTTTTTATTAAAGAGGCTTTTCCAGCAAAACACTTTGGCTTGTGCTTAATTTTAAGTATATATAAGTCTTTAAACTCTACAGCTTGAACTCTTTGTACTTACTATGTTCACTCACTTCTGTTCAATGATTCAGTGAGCTACTAGAGTTGTACTTGAAAAAAAATTTGACATAGGTCTTTGTGTGTATAAGCATGCATTTGTGCATATACTAATAGACTTAAAGATCAAGCAGTACTTTCTGCGCTTCTTTTGAATGTTCTCAGAAACAGTATTATGAAAGTGTTGACACTTGAGATTATTGGCAGAAAAGGGAGATAAGATAAAGTTAAAAAATAATTTAAAGAGATTCATCATTGAAAAGAAGCAAAATGACATTTCATTTTAAATAAGAAGTAAAGTTATAACATGTATTCTTTACAGTAGAGCTTATTCATACTAATTGAAATGTAAGAAAATTACATTCTGGTATTTTGAATTAGTATTTTAGCTTTTTTTCCTGATTATTGTGATCAATGAAGTTGTTTCTTAAACCAGATATGCTTAATAAAAGCTTTTTGACAAGGAAGAATTGACATTAATGGCATTGGTGTCGTTTTTCTAGATGAACAAAACTTTCTGACAGAGGATAAATGTTTTACAAGATTTCAGTAGGAAGTCATGCATGGAGTTTTTCAAAGTCTAGACACATTTTAATGCTGAATATATAATGAAATAACAGTTGTGGTTATAGGCTGTTATCTAATGGCAGTTCAACTTTATAACAAACATTTAGATTTATTTAGTTAATGCAGCCTTTTAATAGAGTATATATTAGTGAAGACAAGTGAATATGAAGCTTCCACACGGAAAGTGGTATATAGTATTACATTGCCATTATCTCTAATTAAAATAGCTGATTATTTAGCAACCACTGGAAAAGAAGTATATTCTTATCTCTGCATGGTAAGTCTCACGAAACCTCTTCAAAAGACAGGAAAACTGATGCACGTATTTGTGATGTATTCAGAGGAAGTCAGAGGCAGAGCTCTCAACAGCTATCAGAAGTCTTTCCAGGGAAACCTGTGTATTCTAACAAGAATAGAACAATATTATTATAGTTCATCTCCATAGTTAAAACATGTAAACCAGAGGTATCTCTTCAATTTTTCCAAAATCCCTTTCATAGTTCAGTAAAAAATTGTTTTCTGATTTAAATAGATGTGCTCATGTAATACCACAGGGCATTCTTTACGCTGACTGCCTACAAAATTGTCAAATGTTTTGAGTAACTTCTTTAAAAGTAGATCCTCTCTCAGTAATGTAACTGGCTACAGTTGTACCTCAAGCTAATAGTACTCTTGCCCACAAATGGACTGAATGAAAAATATATTAATGGTTATTATAAAGTCCAACTTTTAATTTAGTTTCTGTGGATGGCTCATGATAATTTGAAGTCTTTAAATTTAAAGTAGATAGCATTGTAAAAGACATTATAGCTTAACAATTATAAGCACAAGGTAAGAACTCCTGGGTGATGTTCTTTGGCCTTTGGGAGGCATGAAGTTGGAGTATATGATGGTAATTGCTCCTTTTAGCTGCCACATCTATGAATCTAAAGTACATTTTCCAAAATCCTGAGGGGAGGGAAGAATAGATGGTCATCAAGGAACAGTGGTTTCTGTTAATGCAGCCTTCTAGCCACTGTTTCTGACAGTAGCTCTCTGTACAGAGATCACCATTCTGCTTTTTTTTTTATCAAGCAAGGAAGCAATTAAAAACTTCTAGCAATACTCGTATAAGGTGATATTCAAGATATTGACTTTAGCTAAATGAGAGTTAGGGTAAGTTACACCCCAATATCATTCTATCTTTTCATTTTACTACTTGTCCTAAAAGTAATTTTGCTAAAGGAAGCAGGCCTATTACTGTTGATGATTTATTCAAAGGAGCTCATTCTAGTTCCCTTGTGGCTATCTTCAGGTGCTTAAGGCATATTTCCCTAACCAATTTCATACTCCGTGAAATATTCCTCTCTCTCTTTACCTCTCTTATCAGGAAAGGATCAAATTCTCTCACCTTGAAAGATGCTTGTTCTACCCTTTTGTGCAATCATGGGAGACAGACGCATCATTTAGATATTCTCACAGGTAATCAGGAAGGTAATTGCTAGATTAGCTGCCACTGCAGATTTCTCTTCAAATGCAATCTTAATTCAAAAACAAGTGACTCCCTGACCTCTGCAGAATTAATAACGTCCAAAATCCACTTAGAAACTCTCTTGGTCTTCATGTAGAGGTTTCTCAGATTTCAGCCTTTCTAGAAAAACAGGTAATATTCAATGTCTTTCCTCCCACTCATTCTTAAATCCTTGGAGCTAAGCGTGAAAGCAGCTTGAAGGCCTTCCATTTAAGTCCTATCTGAATTCCTGCCTCAGTTTTCTGTACTGCAGTGCACTTCTTAACTTTCTCTTCTTGAATTTCTCACTTTCCTACAGATCAAGTATCCCAATAAATATGTCATTAAAAAGTGTAATTAATTTAGGTGGTGGGGCTCTGGTTGTTGCAACCACATGAAGTTCTAGACAGTAACCCTGCAGTAGAGCTTCAGTATACATTTTTTGTGCTGCTGCCTGGGACTTAATCTTTTATGAAATATCAATACACTGATGTGGTATATAGCCACATTTCTAACTCTTATTTGTGCGTATAACATTTAGTTAGAGATAATTAATTTGTGATTATAAATTAATCCAGTCTGTTTTGATCTCTTCCTTTCCCCTTCTGCGTCCCTTACCCAAAACATCCCAAGTTTTATATAATCCCCAATTTTTCTCTGCTCCATTGAAAATTGTCTTTCCCCCAACACCCATAATAAGCCCTACATCCTTTTAGGCAGTAATCCCTCTTCATTTGCCTGGTGTTCTGGAGAGAGTTTCATTAGTTGAGTCATCTTGGTAGGTTTCACACTGGGGACAACCATTCTGCTCTCAGAGTTGTAGCTGTAGCCCATGTAGGTGTACTCCATTCCTCACTGATTAGGTTACTTGGATCCCTCCACCTGTCGTCACTTCTATGATCTGTGCAGGATCTTTGTGTTTAACTTGATTAGCCTTTAGCTGGGTAACCCAACATCAAGTACATTTAATTTAGTATTCTAGGCAAAACCAGAGTGGGGGAGGGGGTCAGCTGTGGCATTAGCAATGATAGTGAAGGAGGAAGGGAATAAGCAGTGGAAGAGGTTTATTGTGTAGCTGGGAAGTAGTATTGATGGTTTTTATCATCCCATAGCAACAGGGACTAAGGCAACTGCCAAGAGACACCTAGTGTCCCTTTCTGGCAGCCCAAGCAGAAAGATGAAAGGTTCACAGTTTGATTCCTTGCTTCTGGCAGCTCAAAAATGATAAACGCAACAAGAGTGCTCTGAAAAACAGCCTGATGAAAAGGCCTAATTAGATACTATTTACCCATGGCAGGCAGGAGAAGTGTGTACTTACAGACTTACAGCACTTTCCATATTGCATTTCTTTATTAACTCTTTGCTCCTACTATAAAGTTTGAATTAAATTGCTTTTATTCTGCTTGGGTACCACAGTGAGAAGATAGTTCTATTCTGCAAGTGAGTCAGATGGGTTTGAGTAACTGCTCAGTTGATAGTTTGGAAACACGCTGGCGGGTTTTGAATTGTTTGTTGTTTGCCTCAACAAGATCATCTCAAGCAATGTATATTTCAGTTTTGTCCCAGATGGTATGGCTTGCAAGCTCCCATTCAAAAAAGAAGTATCAGTGTCTCAGAGTAAAAATACTGTTTTCTCAAATACACACTCATTTCACTTTTTTCTCCTTTGGTGATGCACAAATAGCTTGAACTCTTTGAGGGGAAGTAGAATGAACCTATCAGCCGTGGAAGTAAAATGCTAGAGGTTCAGTCCTTGCCTTGTTTCTTCAGCTAGGAAGATAAGAAAAATCTCTTTTGCCAGGAGATAAGTGAAGAGGTGCAACTGGGTGACTGCTCAGTTGACAGGTGAAATTCAGTGGAGGTTCTGCTCTGCCAATAGTTGAGGAAATGGCTGTGGCAGTTTAAGGAGTAAGTGTCTTCTCAGTGATTTGTTGTTGCCCTCCATGAATCCTGCACAGCAAGCAGTATAAGCACTCCTTGCTACAGTGTAAAGTACGTAGAAGCTTACCTTCAGCTGTCAAGGTAAGCTGCTTAAATTAACCCTGTTCGTTTTACACTGCAGTAGCTGAGGAGTGTTAGTCTGAGCCGTTCTCCTGACTCAGCCGAAGGGAGCAACATGCTGGTGAGAAGGTGGAGCCTTTTAGATTGGGGTGGAATGGAATCTGCAGTGACTTTTCAGCATCCCTTAGATAAATCCAGATTATTTTAGAAATACTTGTCAATAAAAGCAAGTTCACGAACAATCAGTGTTCATTTTCAAAAGAGATATGAGACAGATAAAACTTGTGCAAATTCATTAAAGTTATAGTGAGAAATGAAATTGAGTCTATGTCAGATATGCTAAGTCCCAGTTGGGATGTAAATATATTATGAGGGCTAGTCAGAGAGTCCTTAGTGAAACAGTTCTTTTGAAAAACAGTCTTGGCAAAACTCAAAACCTTTTGTGGCATTATGTCTTTGGTTGAAATATGATTTACAAAATTAAATCAGAATGAAGCAGTTAGGAAATTTGGATATGCCATTTGGAAGTTCAATGGGAAATTAAATTGAAATGTAGTGTCACTTTCAAACAATTTTGTTTCCTTCCTCAAAAATATTCAGAACAAAAAAAAAGATCTAATTTGCAAGTATTATTTTGTTTTAGGATTAAAAGAGAGATTTATCAGCCAGCTTTGTTTTAGTTAGAGGAAACTGAAGATTGCTTACACGCAAGTGGAACATGCATTTGGTACAGATTGGCTTCTCCTGTGATCAAAGCTTTCCATGACAGCTACGTTCCACTGTAACCACAGCACTACTTAAGGACTGAACAACATTAACAGAGAGGGTAAAAACAAGTACTAACATTGAAAAAAAAATTCAAGTCTCAGTTCTTAGTTTCTCCCCAGTATTCTCTTCATATTCAGATGAACTTTTGAAAGCATACAAATCATAGATTATTTCTCCTAGAGAAAGAAAGGCAGAAGGAAATAGGTTATTCGTATTTCTTTTCTTAAGTATAAGACAGTTGTGGACTTAACTTTCTGGAGCTTAAGAAGCACTTCTGTGAACACTGATGGACCCTTCAAGGCAATCAGATCATGCACTGTACCATGTTTGCAACAGCAGAAAGGGTGGGAAGTCCTAAATAAGCAGGAACGTGATTTCCCTGCAGAGAACTAAATCCATTCTTGTCTAAACTATAACGGAAATACATTGATATTAAAAGTTCCTGAATACATATAAGGAGCACACAGCGATCACAGGTTTCAAACAGCTGCCATCAATACATGGTGTACTTAGTGGCAGGAGATGAAAATGCACTCGAATCTCAGTCACGCTCTTCTGTACTGTGCAGTGCCTTATGCCACCCTCTGAAAAGAATATTGCTATGTGGAAAAAGCTGAAACACATGACTTTCCTATTTATTAACTTTTTTGAGGAAAAAAATTTGTGGCTGCTGGTTCTTACGTGCAAAAGAACATTAGGGAGTAAAACTCTGCGACCCCGCAGAAACGGATCTGGGGGTGCTGGTTGACAGCAGGCTCAATAGGAGCCAGCAGTGTGCCCTGCCAGCCAAGAGGGCAAACCACATTCTGCGTCAAACACGGTATAACCAGCCAGTCAAAAGAGGTGATTATCCTGCTCTGTTCAGCGTTGGTGTGGCCTCACCTTGAGAACTGTGTGCAGTTCTGAGCCCCACAGTTTAAGAAGGATGTGAAGGTCCTTGAATGCATCCAGAGGAGGGCAACAAAGCTGGTGACAGGGCTGGAAGGCATGTCCTATGAGGAGTGGCTAAGGGCTTCAGGCTTGTCTAGTTTGGAGAAAAGGAGGCTGAGGGGCAACCTCATGGTTCTCTACAGCTTCCTGAGGAGGGCAAGTGGAGAGTGAGGTGCTGATCTCATCTCCCTGGGGTCCAGTGCTAGGACGTGTGGGAATGGTTCAAAGCTGTGCCAGGGGAGGGTTAGATTGGACATTAGGAAACATTTCTTTACCGAGAGGGTGGCCAAACACTGGAACAGGCTTCCAAGAGAGGTGGTTGATGCCCCAAGTCTGTCAGTGTTTAAGAGGCATTTGGACAATGCCCTTAACAACACGCTTTAACTTTTTGGTCAGCCCTGAATTGGCCAGGCAGCTGGTCTAGATGACTAGATGATGCACTCATAGGTCCCTTCCAACTGGAAATATTCTATACTATTCTTCTAGATGTTCATAGCAATGTGTACTTGGTCTGGGAACATGCTTTGGCCTCTGGCCAATGTTTTTTACTGCTTTTGTTATAATTTCTTTTTTTCTCATTAGAAAATTTATCATTTAAATCATTACTTACTTAGGCTGAGTTGGGAGGTGATGTGTGGTATTTATCATGCCTAAAGAAAACAATGTGATTTATATATTAAAAAAATATAATTTATTGATTTGTAAAATTAGAAACAAATTTACCTAAATACAGAAGAAAAAAAAAATTGAATTTAGATCTTGTTGTTTGTAATCTAAATATAGATTTGAGAATTACTTTTTTTCCTTAGTTTCTTCTGTATCCTATATATCCTGGAAGAAAAAAAACTCCAAAACACAGCTGCATGTCCTCCCTACAGTAAAATGGCAGTCTACCAAGAAGTGTGGATTTGCAAACACAGAGGTGAACAGGTAGTTCTTCAGCTGCCAGGCTGCTGATTTCAGGATGCTAAGTAAGCCTTGGGGAGATACTGGAATGGCATGCTGTTCATGAGACAGACTCATTTAGAAATGGAAGTAGCTAGCAGCAGCATAGACAATAAAAAGTCTCTCTGAGATTCACACCTACTTTTTAGGGGGCTGTTATGTCCCGTATATTCCCTATAAGAAAGTATTAAGCAGTATTGCACAACAACATGTAAGGGCCATGTAAGAAAGGCAGAGAAATCAGCATCTCTCCAAGAACACTAGGTATGGGAGATGAAGCTGGCTTATATGCCTACTTCTCACCCTTTTCTGGGATTTTGGTCTTATTATCACCCAGTTTAGGATTAGTATGAACTTTCTCAATATCACTCAAGCTGTACTCCAGGTTTTGGGGTTTGGGGAGCCAACAGACATAGGCACTACATCTATACAGTTATGGTATTCAAATTCCTTGATTGCTGGCTCATGCTTAGCTTGATTCTGCAGTAGCTAACTTGATCTCCTGGCAAGGAAACGCAGGCATTAAAGTGCAGCTGCTTTGAATGTATGGATGCAGTAGATTCAAACTGTGTTACGCAGCAAAACCACATTCACATATCAGTAACCCAGACATGCACCTGGAGTCCATGTCCAGCCTTAGAGCTGGAGCTGACCAGGTCAAGAGCCAAATGATTCCAGCTACACTTGATGAATGCATGTGGCACACTAAGATCAGTGGGCCCGTATGGACAGCTCTTTCTCACAATACGTATGCTCAAAAGCTTTTCTTGGTAATACATTAATAGTGACAAACTCATGAGCATTGCAATAAAAATCCCAGGAGCTATTGTAAAATCTCTTCAGGGAATCAAATGTTGATTTTTTTTTTTTCTTAGGATTTGTTCTCACTTTTGTTGCTTATGCAAAAAGAATAATGTTTATAGCACTGACACACATTTGCAGTAAATTACTATTGATTTTATCAAATCACTCAGCTACATTTCGGTGTTAAAGCAACTATGGGGCCATTTATTGCTTCCTATAGTGTATTCTGCATTGATGAGCATTGTGTGCTGAGAATGGTGCTATTTACATTGTGGAAGGAAATCACTCTGGGTAGCCTGAAAATATAGTAAGTTTGTTAATTGGATAAAATGCTTTCTTTGTTGGCAATCGGTTCATTCCTCTCTCCACCCCCCAACATCAGAATTTACTGAAAGGCTCTTCAAACAAAGAGGGAGGAGGGAAATAGTAATGACAATAATAGGCATACTATCACTATAAAAAAGAAAATTAGTCTTTTAAAATGGTATGGAAGAACCTAGTTCATGCATTCATCTCTAGTATATGTTTCTGAACTGTCAATATATACTACCTCCTAGTTTATAGCCTGATCTAAAGCTATTCTTCTGTTTTTCTGTTTATTTGTATATAAATAAGAACGTTTCTGTTTCCATCTAGTATCTACTTGGGTTGCACTTAATGCACTTAGAAGTGATTTAATTCTAATAATCTGAAATGACAAGTACTCTATGGGTTTTCTGTTGGCGTTAATAGGTTTAAATCAGAAGTGAGACATATACTGACAGAGAGGCAAGAATTAAGGATCATAAAAATAACATTTGAAATGGTTCTTAAATTGATATAAAGCTCAACAAAAAGTGCTAGGAAAAAATCTAAGCAGTGTGAACAAAGGAAGTGTACTGTTCAGTTGTTAAAGAACTAAGGGTAGGAAAAGGTGAAATAAAAATGGCAATGGCCAGTTTTATGAGATCTGTTAATACAGGAGAGAAATGCCCTAATGACTAGAAAGAGGCCACAGCAGTTCTAATATGCAAGAAAGAGAAGCAGCAAACACAACAGAAAGTTAGAGATCCATTAGTGTAACTTCAGCTTTGGGAAAAGCTTGGAAGCTCTTTGTAGAGATCAAGCATGGGAACTCCCAAGCACAGAAGAGATTCACTTTATGTTCCCTTCTCTTTCTTTCTCTTCAGTATTTGAGGTTTTCAGCTAAGTTCTCCAATAAAAATCATTAAAAATTAGACTGTCATCCAATTCCTTAGTAGCTGGAAAATTTTGGTAGAGTTAAGGAGGGGAATACATTTTCGAAACAAATCCCTAGGGGAAAAAAACGTATTGTAAATAAAGAATTGATCTTATTTCACTGAGTAAAGAAAGCTGAAGGGCAAAGAGAACTGTTACCTGCTGAATATGAAAGGACTATATGCTACTGACTGTTAAATTTCTGTAAGGTACTGGCCTTTGCGTTTATACTCATGAACTGAAAGCATGACATCCAGAAGAACAAATAGTCCATAACAGTAAATTAAGAATGGCTAAATAACAAATTTTACACTTACGTACAGGAAAAGATTAATAACTTCCTCATCTAACATGGGCTGCAACACAGTTCTTGGGAAACAAAGAATTACTCTTGTTGGAAGTATAATAATTAGGGGAGAGACACACCAGGTTCAGTAGAGAAAAATGGGAATGCTTCACCTTGATGTGAAAGGATGTTGCTCACTGTAGGAGGACATTTGTGTCTCTAACATCAGAAGACAGCTTTTCAAGGTGTGGCATTTACACAAATTTATCATCTTTCAAGATAAGACAGTAAATGCTACTGCACCCTGTGACTACTTTACAGGTTTTGGGACATTTAATCTGTGTATTTTCTCTCTACTATTTCTACACAGGCAGTAGAATAAATCTTATTCACCAGTAAAAAACGGGGGGGGAAAAAAGACAAGGGCTAGCAGTTTGAAAAAAAGTTGTGATATTGTGTGGCTTTTCAGTCTGTTTTAAAGGAAACTTTATTATTTTAGCAAGATCGTGGAAGAACACGGTCTTGATGATCTAGGTTTTGCAGTTTTTGCTCCAGAGAACATAACTAAGACTTCACTTTATTGATTTAATGAATAATTATATAAAACTCAGTCACACAGATAGATAGGGCTTTTGTTGTCCTCCTCCTGCAAGATTAATACTACAGGATGTGAAAAATCCAAACTAAAACTTTATCACGCTGTATAGTTTTGGAACGTACATAATACTTATTGCTTTCACAAGAAAGATCTATATACATTAGTGGAGATTGAATAAGCTTAAAATAGGAGTAGCATCGATACAGAAATTCTACAGAGGACTGTAGGATGAAAGAGATGTAAAGAACATACAGATGGATGCAGATTAAATTTGGAATATGATCAGGCGATCTTTTATGTTAGAACATTTTAATAATATCCTGTCCTTTAGCTTAGACAGAGTATCTGATGACAGACATGCTGCTAATCCCTCGTAATGAAAAGAAAATGATTTGGCTGTATTGCTTGCTGTGAACTATTGCATTCTGTTTGTTGCATCTTACCTCTTCCTAGTTCAACAAATTCATTTTAGAGTTCCTAAATAGATATAGCTAAAGTTTACTTGGACTCAGAAGTACTCCTGGATCAGTTTTGAAAGTGGTATTGTTTGTTTCATCTCTCAGTTGTTCTAGGCCTGTTGGAACAGCAAATGAGAAAAAACTCATATGTGCATTGATTCAGGGTCGCTACCCGAAAATTCCCTCGGTACCTACAGTTCTCCTTGTTACCCCACCCATGTCGATTTTCTGTCAGTGTAGAAAAAGTAGTGTATCAATATAGGAAATATCAGTCAACATATTATCATTGATGTGTTTTGGTGCATTTCACTGCGATGCAAAACAACTAACACAGAACCACTCCCTCTCTAGTACCTGCATTCCTTCTGGATTTCATCCATAAGTAAAGGGCCCTTTTTGTACTGTGATTATGGAATAAGGTTTTCTTCAGGCTTGGGAAGAACAAAGACATACTAGGAAAAACCTGTGTCTCTACTTCTCTACTCATGCAAAATTCTTTCACAATTATTTTTTGCTGTTTTTTGGATCCTTTGTTTTTCCAGATCATTTTTAACATGCATACAGATCTCTCTGCATTGCAGTCCACTGCCTTTTTGGAGAAACTTCAAGTTGCAGTACTAAATAATATGCAGTTCAGCACTAAATAAAAAAGTATGGACAGACTGATTCAATCCAATATTAAAATTAGTTTTGTTCTATCCATTTATTAATTCAGACCCACAGCAGTGTGTTAGGAAGGTTTCCCATCAAAAAAACAGGTCATTAAAGAAAAGAAAAATTAATAAGTTTTTAGCCTTTTGTATTAACTAGCAGTGTGAAGTGGAATGAGTCTGAGCAATTTCACTTTGAGATAGTCTTCTGTTCAAGTAGCACAGTATTTTTCCTCCTACCAAAATATAACTATTTCAAGCACATAACCCTCCCGGTTATAGTCACATCACAAAGCAGAGTCTGTCATACGTAACTCCCAGAACTGTAATAGGAGTTATGTGCTTGAGTCCCCCTGTATCAGTTAACATGCATATGCAGAAATCAAACAGCATGAAAGCAGTAACAGCTTTTGCTAGAGTTATTTGGGTTTATTGTTAATCTTTGCTCTTATAAAAAAATACATTAAAAAAAGCATTTGCTGCAATCTATCCAGTCCAAAATCCACTTTAAATTTGACAAAACAGGATTTACATGCCACTGTTGGACGTAAGAACCCTAGAGAAAGCATTACAGTATTATTCACATCATATGCATTTTGACGTTCTATATTTGGTTATTTTATCTGACACCCAGTTTGCCCAACGTCACAAAGCTGCTGTCTGCAGTTACATGCAGGATGCCAATACTCAAGAGACATATCTCTTTCTAGCCTTGTCACACAGTGCATCTATTCAGGTTTTCTGAGACTGAAATGGGAAATACACAGTGGTTATTTGGTATCTTCATATTTGTTATTACAATGTGCAAATCTCAGCATCCTGACCTGTAAAGGTTCTCTTTGTTAGTTCTGCAGCTAAAGGCCTCGTTTTCATACCTTGTAACCTCAGAATTCTCGTTAAAATCTATGAAACCAGAAGGCAGGGCACTCCGAGTTTGACAGCAGGCCTTTATTCAGAATCTGTGACACATAAATTAAGCATTAATGCACCCAAATTACTAAGATTTGGAGCAAGGCACTTTTTCAATACTCAGTGGAAAAAGGTGAAAGTTTATTCAGGTTCCCAGAATATTTATACGTTGGAATCCACTCTTGAATGTTCTGGGAATTATTCTGCAATTCTGGCACTCTCCTGCTCCCATTCCTCGGGTTAGCTGCACTCAGTGGCAAACCAGCAACTGCGCCTGCTCAGAGTAGTTACAGAAGTCGTCCTCTTGCTGGCTCCTTTATGCAAATTTGTGTTCATAGTATATGACTTCATCCAAAACGCTCTGGATGCAGAATAAGCAGGGTTATTTTGTTCTCGGTAATAGCAGCTAGGCTGGCAATGGAGAGCAAGAACTTCCATTACATTTTTTGGCAGTGATTTGAACATGGGTATATCTAGTGGTAGGAAGTATGGAAGAGCATAGAAAGTACCCAAAACCACAGACTTTCTCATAGGTATTAGCAGTCATCCTGTAGTAGATTATTTAGTGCTGAAAGCAGCATAACTTAATGCTGAAAGAAGCATTCTGTGGGGGTACAAGATGAAAAATGCAGATATAATCTGATTGAATTGAATCAAAACCATTCAACTGAACGTCTCTTTTTCCCATAGATTTTAACTGTGTATCAGCTACTAAGTTAGGCAGACCTTTGGTCTAATGTAGCACAAGAATAATTATTCTTGTACGTTTAGCCAAGCAAGCTGTTGAGTGCTTGAAAAATAGCACAGCAGCTTGCTACGTAGAAACAGGGTTTCAGAACCAAGGAACAGAAATGGCATAAACCCGGGGCAGATCACAGACAGGTCTCTGTTACATGTGCAGAATTGGTTCTAACTACATAGGTACAAGTTTTCCATCTGGCCAATACCCAAAGTATTCATTCAAAATGATAATGGATTTTGGTATTGTTTTAATTTTTTTTCATAAAAATCAACATATTTGCTGATAGTGTTGGAGAAGAAAAACCAGCTGGGGAAAAAAAACCTAAATAAGTTCCAACAGTGTTGATCAATGTAAGTATGTAGAAATGCACTAATTTTTTCAGTTATATCATTGCAAAGAAAGTCGGTCTTAACATTTCTTATAGCATTTCCTACTAACAATTGTACCCCAATGTTCATGAACTATCATAAAGTTGGTGTGGTAGCACCAAATCAATGATATTAAAGAAAGCCAATGCAAAAAGTTGCTATCCATCTATTTTAGAGTCAAGCTAAATTCACCTTCCATTGGCCAAAATGTTTGATTCTGTATTTTGTGGTGGGGCATACTTCTTGTAGCTTTCACTGTGACAGCATTTACAATAATCTCATAAGTTTACTTTTTCTGTTTTGATCTCTGTGTAAGCAATTTACATGTTATATAATTTTAAAGTGAAAATTACTCCAGTATAACCTACAGAGCTCCGATTACATCCAGTGTCACTCTGCGTAAATACTGGACAATATACATATTTTTAACTTAGATCAAAGGATTCATTTAATGAGTCATCAAACCCCTTATTATTCACTTCTTCATGACTCATTGTGGTAGGTAAACTTTTTAAATCAAGTTACTGTAGTTCCAACAAAACACTTGGGCACTGATATTCTGTTTTCTTTGTTTGCTTTCCAAGGACAAGCCAGAACCAAAAGGTTTATGACTAAACAAACAGGGAATAACGTGTACCGTGCAATGTAAGGTCATTTCTTTATTGAAAGTTACTGGCAACATTGTTAAAATGAGCAGGAAATGTGAAGGGCTTGTTCACACCACCAGAGTTACAAGGTAAAAATAAGACTGGTTGCCATGATAATTACATTGCAAATGCTAAGGAAGGATTTTAGAGATAGGAAAGAGCCTTAGGGCTGTAGCTGGAGAGTGCCTGCTCCTGGCTTGCTGGCTGGCGGCTCAGAACTGGGTGCAGGGCCCAATGCTGCACTGTTCTAAGCCGGGCAGGTATAGCCTCTGGACTTTGCTGCCTTCCCATGCTAATCTGGTGCCTGGTGTTAATTCAAACGGTTGTAAGATGACTGTTGACAGCCCCAGAGAATCTTCCAAGAAGCTGTGGATTTACATTATTGGTGACCCAAAAGGCAAACTTGTCAATGTTATTTTGGTTTTAAGTCCAGAAAACCATGCATTTGCACTCCGATATCATGAGATTTAAAATACATTTGGTACTTTGAGCCACTTTTTGAATTCTTTTCTCTGCAGCAGTTTGGAGGTAGAACCAGCACAAGCAAACTATGTTGTAGAGCAGAACTAGCTGGAGATCAAGCCTTCATATTACCTGAACCTAAACTGCATGAAATTCTGACCTAGTTTGCTTTATACAGCAGGAATGCAGAGGTTTATAACCTTCATGGCTCTATTTGTTTATGGTTGTGTTCATTCAATGCTTCCTTTTCGTTCCCCAGCTTTTTGGGTACCCTCTCCCTAGTTGCAATTAACCCTTTAATTCTTTATTTTGTCTTTCATCCCTGTATTTGCAAAAATTATTTGTCTTTCCTCTGCACCTCTGTGTAACCTGTCTTCTCAAAATAAATGAGAAGGTGTTGAAAATTACACAGGAAATTGTATTTTCTTGACATTATTACCTGGATGCCATCTTGAATATGTCAATGATTGGAGGCCACAATGTCAAAGGTGTAAATGAGATGATAGGCATAACTATCCCAAGAGCTTTACAAGGCAAGTCCTGGAAACTACATTTATAGTAATGATTGGTGTTTAACTACCAAGTGATATTCTAAAGGATATTATTTAAGTTTAATGTAGTTATATTGTTGGGAACAAAACGCTAATTTCACGAGATATATTTTGGGATATGCAGAAAATCCATACATATTTTCCATCTTGGCTAAGGCAATGTTTCTGGACTGTCAAACGCTATCCACTTCAAGAAAGATACAGCCAGATGGTCCAGAATCTAGAAGTTAGTTAGCTAGCTGACTATATAGACTGTTGACAAAACATTGGCTTACTTTAACAAAGAAAAAACTTATGGAGGATGGGAGTTTTTTCTGCTTGAGGCTACAGGAGATGTATGATAACACTGCTTTTCACGTCCGCTAGGGTAGGACAAGGAGACCTGAATTTCAGCTGCAACAAGGCATTTTGTGTTACTAAGCAAAGTTTTCTGATTATTAGGGCTGGAATAAGAGACTGGAATCTCACTATGTGTCTTTTAAATAAAAAACCAAACAAACAGACAAACAAAAAAACAGCTTAAACAATATCTCCTAGCAAGGACATTCACAGCTGATGCTGCCTTAGGAGCAGAGGCCTGACTTAGAGGACATTTCAAGGCCTCTTTCAGATTCACTTCTGTAGATGTCTCTATTGGTGGAAAAAACTCATAGGCCCTAACAGGCCTTCATTTGCCTAATGGTTGCCCCAAATGTTAATCTTTCTATTAAAAATGTTAATTCCCTCATGAGACGTGTTGCTGACTGAGAAATTCAAACTTCACACTGGTAATGATATTAATTGATTATTCCTTGCCACAGGTTCAGAAGTGGCACTTCTGAACTACTACTTATTACAGCTACGTTGCAGCCAATTCATTGACTGCTATACCTATTGTACTAACCTGATAGGTCATAGTCATTCATGCACTGAAGTCAAAAGAGTCATCTAACTCATTGTGCAATGACAGAAGCTGACACTGCGTATTTACAAGTTTTATGTCAGTAGAAGGTGACTGAAACTGTTAATTATTCACAATAGATGGGTCATGACCTTTAAGCTAGCAGGCAAAAATGTCTTGTGCTACTGAACTCAATAAGGGACTTAGTAGAAGTGCCAGAACCTACCAAAAAATCAAGATGAAAAGTAAGTATCCAAAGTTAGGTGCCCAGATGAACAATGGAGACAATCTATGTGCTTACGGAACTTAAATAAAATGCTTAGCACCCCAAAATGCTGAGGTTTCTCAGATTTGATTTGAGTATGTGAAAATTATAGGTTTCCAGTATTTTGTTTTTAAAAAAGCCTTTATTTAGCTTCCCAGTGAAGTCCATAAAACCAATTTTAACCACCTGACTTTGAATATTTCAATCCAAGTATAATTAAAAATCATTCTACTTGCCCACTTTCTGCAGAAGGGCTTTATTTTTGATAACTAGACCATAAAAAGTTAACAACTTTCATTTTGTGTAGTCTTCCCCTTTCGGTAGTGATGTGATTAAGAACTATGTCGTTCTCTGAGGAGAATAGAATTTAATAACTATGTTTATTTTTTTATATATTCATCATTACTATGTAAAAGAATTTTATTGAATTTGTGTTGTGCTGTTAACAGAGAACAGTATGTCAAGCCTATCTTTGATATGCTTATAATTATTTGATTAAAAGGACATTTATGTGATCAACATCAAACTAGTATTTCTTTCCTTTTCATTTTCCATTTTGTTACATTTCATATTTTAAAAAAATGCCAGAAAACCACAACCTGTGAATAGAAAGGTCAAAGTGTAAGTTTACTTCTATTTAAAAGATGTGGTATTGATTTTATTATGTGTGTGAATCCAAATGGCTC
Organism: Burhinus oedicnemus; assembly: GCA_008921705.1. NCBI lineage: Eukaryota > Metazoa > Chordata > Aves > Charadriiformes > Burhinidae > Burhinus > Burhinus oedicnemus. The sequence continues at coordinate 502,439 of VFFE01007738.1, forward strand.
TGTTCTTTACCTGCACAAGAATATGTTATTGGATTGAGCTTGTTAGGTAACCATGTCTAGTTAAAAGAAAAAAGCTTTTTCCTGGAAAATGTCAGTGTTAGCAAAGTGTTCTGCAGTGATTCAACCTAAATTGAAATGATTCATTATATCAAAATGACACAAGACACTTTTTAAGTAATTCAAAACAAATGTATGCTGCATTTTCTTGGCTTATGCATTATGAGGGTTGTAACTCAGAACCCCAGAACTGGGGTTTTAGACAGAAAAGAGGGATTGCTTTCGGTGTATCATAAAAGATACAGTCTCACCAAGAATCCTATCTTATGGGATACAATGGGATGTCATGCTCCCTACCTGGAAATGGATCAAAGTCTACAAAGGGTTTTTTTTTCCATTGTTATTTTTCCACAGACACCTCTAACGTCAAATTTTCTCATATTTTAGAATGAAAACAGTGTAAGGAGTGGGGGAAAGTCCAGAACTTATCAAATTGACTTCTATCCCACTTAAAATAGAAAAGCTTATGAAAAAGAGAGAGAACATGAGCATGCACCATGAATTGGCATACCTTTGTGAAGCTGTTATCACTTTACTTCAGAAGAAAAAGTATCTCTCAGCTGCCATGTCTCCGAACTCACATTTTGTCTCTGGTGTACATGCTGGGCACAGGACTGCTTTCTTTAATGCCTCTACCACTCCTCCCACTGAGGTTATTCAGACTGGGACATGTCACTTCCCACATAGAAAATATGTGGTGGTAACAGAGTAATTAAATATTTTTACAAATGTCTTTGCTAAAAAATGTGGATTCTTCCTCATATCAAAGAAATCCTAAGAGGAAAGGGGATGAGTTTGGAACTGCATACCAGTATTCTTCATTGCACATTATTCCTGAGCCCCTGAAACAAAAAAGAGTCCGCAATAGTCACACATTGCATTAGCAGCAGATGGCTGTTTCGACCGTAGACTACAGACATGGAGTAGAGGAATTATTTGTTATTGACATTCCTAAGGATAAAAAATTATACTCACTAATTTTGAAACTTAGCTGAAAACTCATGCACGGTGTTGCTCAGGATTGTATAAACACTGTGAAAATACCAGAACAGCATTTGGAAAAGCAGCGACTAATTAAAGACAGCCCACAAGGTCTCAGAAAAGGCAAGTCACACTTCAGTAAGCTTTTGAGACGATCTGAGGAGAAGGTGGCCATGCAAGGCTTACACATCGTATTCTTACACGTAGATTAAGAACAAGCAAAGCAACAAGGCTCCACATCAGCTGGCTTCTTTGGATTAGACCCTGAATAATGACAGTGATATGAAGCGTTGCCAAAACCTCAAGCTATATGAGGGGGAAAATAAATGGATTAGGAGTTAAAAACATACGTTTGGCTGCCTATCCTTCATGGAGCTGTGGGGCAGAAAGTAAAACCAAGGTATTGAGTAAGATAAATGATGGTGTGATGTTTGACACTGCAGCACATGTCTGACTAGAAAGAAGTATTAAGAGGATGAGTGCAGCACGGGAGACATTATGTGTCCTACAAACAAATCTCATCCCATCCCAGTCCATTAAACAAGAATATCAGTTAACAGTATTTATGTTCAGAATATTTTTTGGAAATGTGCAAAAGAGCATGCTGCCTGCTGATAGCTCACATCTTCGTTCGCTACTGTTCTCTAAACAAGTGGTTTTATCCAATTTAGCATTGTTACAGTGCTAGATTTTACTCAGCACAATTAGGGAGATCATCTCTTCTTGGTAAAATAGTCTGTGACTTACAAAAAAATGCAAAACTCTTTCCTCTAGGTCTAGGTAACATCCCATGGTGATTCCAGTGTATGTAAGAAGAGGAGGTACTTGGATTTCCTCGATTTTGAGTTTCAGGTTCATATGACTGTTGGCATTTTTCACAACATTACTGAGTGTTGAGTTGTACCTTTAGATACTTAACAGATTTGTGCAAGTGGCCGCAAACTCTTACTCGGCCCCCACAGGAAATACTAAGGTGGTGTTAAGGGCAGCCCAAAGTCCCAGGCAAGCGCATTAACAATGAGACTCCAGGCAGGATGTTAGATGGGGAGGAGAGTTGTTGGTGACTGACAAAAGCACTGTTCCAGCAGCTCCACGGGGCTGCTCCATCAATGCACAGTTGGTCTCCAATGCCTCGCCTCCTCCACATGGAGTATAAGCTTACAAGCATAAGCTGGGATGCTTCAGCCTTTTCTCCTGCAGCCTGTGCAAAGTACCTGCACACATGCTAGTCAGCATTCCCCTCTCCACCAAACATAAACCTGCTCTTTGTCAGATAGCTCCCTTGTGGCCTATCAAACATGTACAGCAAGGGTAATGTTTTGCAAGTGAGGAAGAGAGCAAAAACAGAGGGAAGCAAATGTCAACCAGCAAATAGAAGTGGAAACACCTGTTTGGCAGTGAGGAACAGCTGTACATGTGCAGCTGCTGCTCCCCCTCCATAAACACCGCGTGCTTGTTGCTTTACTTAAGGTTGACCAGGTTCTCTGTAGGCCTGTAAGATTTAGTTGATGCTATTTAGAAAAGGAGGCTCCTTCACCCTGTGGATTTACTCAGCTTTAATCAGAACTTCTATGGCAAATAGCAGAGCTATAAAAGTTGTATCTATTTTTTAATTTTATTTCTTCTGGAGAAGAGTTTTGAATGGAAAGTTTTCTCACTACTGATCCTTAAAATAAACTGTGGATGACTTTTAGAGAATGCTATGAGGCCCAGATTTTATTTTTTGTTATCTTCTGCCTCCATTTACTCTTTTAGCTGACCCTGCAAGCAGTGTAATTCATGTAGGAGCTATTTAAAGAGATTGTGCTCGTTGGAATCTACATATGATCTTAATTTTTAAAGTTTGTCTTTTTTATTTTTTTAATAGGAAAGTTTTCACTTAAAAAATGGCATTTCATTGCAATTTAAATGCATTCTAGGTTATTTCTATAACCACTTTGATTACAATAGCTTATTTGAAATTAAGCATACATCTTTCCTACATGCAGGAAAGGGCCCATTCCTCAATCATATGTATGCACTTAATTCCCGCTGGAGAGCATCCAGCTCACAGTGTAATTATAAGCAACTGCTAAGAACCACCAAACTCTATTGCATTGAACCATGAAGTATAAAAAGTATGAGAAGAGAATGCAGGTTTTGTAGCGATATGTAAGCTGAAAATAATTGGCCTGCAAACTGAGTGTAGATGCCTAGCCATGCAGTAAACTGTGCAGAATAGCCTAGTCAAAAAGGAATTAACTGCTGTTGAACTCCAGGCCACCAATACTAATTGTAACAACCAATTCATAACCAGCCTGCCTGTCTCTGCATTTCTTACTTTTCTTTCTTTCTTGTAGCGTAGATACATCATATGCTAGCCATAAGTAATTAGCTTAAAGATAAGTAAGTTGTCTGTGATAAAATTCAGACAGCTGAAATATATAGGCATCAATTAATTTTGCCATAACATACACAAAGATAATTGGAAGTTGGGAACATATGGGACAACAACATTAGGGTGTTCAGTTCATATGAAATTCAGCATTGATATATTCTTCTCCAGAAAAGGTAAAAAATTAAATGTGGGAGGCATTTTTTTTTTCCAAAAAAAGGTCAATCCTCTATTACAATGGTGAAGAACAGAGTGATCTTTTCGAAAATATATCATTGGCAGTGATTTCTTCCATTTGTGTCTGCCAAGTTTTATGACAGTGTACATAAAACCAACTGTAAAGAATCTTACAATTAGAGTACTCATCATCTTGCATTAAAAATTGGTACTAAAAAATAAATCCCTTTAGTGGATGGCACTTAACTCCAGTTGACAGCAGGCTCAATCCTACATGTTTTACTCATAGCTTTAATGCTAGTGACGTCGGTGACTTTTCTACAAGGCCAGCAGGGTTTGCCTTGAGTCATGTTTGCTTAGAGGGAATAGACATAAAGACAACTAACTTGAAGGAAAATAATAGTATAATCCAAGAAAAATCTCTGAATTCCCTGTTAAAGAAAGGCATTGTTTTTCCTGTGAAGGAATCATGTTCGAAGACCCTTTTATATCTGTATGCTCTCGGTATGCTGAAGTACACTGAATTATAGCCTGCTAGCCTCATTTTGTATACTCTTTAGAAGGCACTCTTGTATAAACATTCCTCCAGCATACACACCTCCGGTGAAGTGAAGCGCCCCACACGGCGTCCTCAGCTCAGGGGGAAACCTCTTCTCTGTGTCATGCTATAGTGATTTGTCACAAGAAAGTGTCCCTCTCTGAAATCTCCAAGTCTACTAATTGGAGGCATGGTGTGCTTTCTTGAATATGGTCACTGCCAAGAAAAATCTAAACTGCCCCATGTCCCCTACTGGGAAATAATCAGAGAAAGGGAGGAAAGGGAAGAAAAACATGACATTGCTCTGTTATACTGACACAACTTTGGAGTAGCTCTTTTGAAAGAGCTCTTTTGCTGGCCACAGTATATCCTTGGCAAAGAAGACCTGCCTGTAGAAACCTATACCTTTGTCTGAGAAATGTTAACATGTTTAGATAGATACCTCACCAGGGCTCCTGAAGTTTGTGATCTGCAGCTTGCTCTGCTCTACCACACACCTGCAGCTTCCAGCGCTTCCCAGTGTGAGTCACTTCTGCAGGCAGCCTCCATTCATGGTCCACAGCTACCTTCCAGCTGGCTGTTTGCCACCCATCTTTGTGTGGATTGCTACCTGGCTTAAAATGCTTTGCAGATAAATTTTAGAGCCTCTTTCCTTTTTTCACCTTACTATAAAAGTCACCAAAAGGATCTGCTCTCAGCCTTGTATCTTCGAGCGTCAGCATCAAACTTTGCAACGCTATGTGTGTTGAGAACACCTCTTTATTCAGTTCTGTTCTTGATTGTCTGTAATTTCTCCAGGATTACCTTAAAAATACTTTGCATTCAGTAGCACTTTTTCTGTGCCATTTATTTACCATTTGTTTACCATTTCAAGAAAAGCAGAAGAAACACAACTGTGACAATTAACAGTATGTATTGTTTCTCTAAGACAATTCTTGTCATTAGTATGTTAATTTCCCACAAATATGACCAAAGCTATATTAGCAACCAGCATTACCATATGCTTCTGGGAAGCAAATAATTACCAAATTGTTTAAGAGTCTTCTGGGAAAGAAGAAGAGACGATCTGATTTAAGACAGTGTGATGTCCTGAGAAAATTACACTATGTCCCTGTCATATTTTTATCTATTATGGTGCTGTCTGCTGATGCATTTCCATTTGAAGTGTGTTATAATTTATCGGGCAACTAGAGATCTTCTGAATTATGGCTAGTTAAGTATCAGTAAGCAGAATATAGGAATCTGCTGAGTTTGTGGCAGAAAGCTAACCATTAGCTAAAGGTGGAGTTGGTCCTGTCAGATCTACTTGTATCTTATTATCAAACCTTGACCTTGTGGGTTTTTTCCTCTCTTTTTGGCAAGGGAATTTGGATAATAATTATTTTACAAGACTTTTTAAAAGAGTCGTTGCTCTATATTCTCTCTGTACTTCTGTACATTGCAATCCAGCCCAAATTTGCTTGTCATTGCTGCGTGTTAAAAGATCCAGGATCTCTCCAAAGGGAAGATCATCAGGGTTGGCATAAACCTCCTTCTGGGCTTCTGTAGCCCAGATAACCTTAGATATCTTCTGCTGATTCAGATTCTTGTGATGATTATTTCGTCTTTTCTCACCCTGGAAACACACACATTTCTTGTCTAAACTATGGAGTGTAAAGACAGGCAGTGCAGTGTTGCCATATGCTGATGAATCAATGTGAAAGAAGTTTGGCAAATTATAGTTTAGTTTAAAAAGAGGAGGCCCTTTCTAGGCATTTAGGCCTTTCCAAGTCCAGGTATTTCTCTTCAAATGGCGTGGGGTGGGAAAGGTTAGCCAGTTTGGTGCGTACCTTTTTTCCAGATTTCATAAGAATTCTCTACTGTTTTAAGTCTTTTCAGTTCCTCTGCTTTATTATTTAGAGCAAGTACAAAAACATTCATTATCCCCTTCTTAGTGGCATTAACACTCTGGCTGAGGAAGCCTAGAGGAGCAAGTTAGGCAGAATCTAAATATATAGAATATTCCTTAGCTGTATCAGCAACTCCAGCTCTTTGTCTCTTATAGGTATGTAAGAATTTCTTGCCTAGACTAACCAAAGAAAAGGCTGAAGATCTACTCTGAAAGAACATAAACTTTCGAGAAAAAGCTCATAAAAATAGTCTACAACCACGTTCTGTTTTCCTTGCATGGCTACTCAAGCAGAATATTTTCTAGCCTTTTGTTTCTGTGAAACTGCACTAGATATTCTGAAAGCCTGGAAGTTGCCTCTGAATTGGGGTGGGGAGTATTCTTTCACATGATTTGATATTTTATAAGAAGAATTTGAAAGGAAAAAAATGCACTGCAGGCCCCCAAGAGTCAAAAATCAAAGAATGCTGTACTAAAGCTGGATGAACATTTGTTGGAAAAATATCCCTCTGATACAGTAAGATAGAAAAGGTTTATCCATTCTGATTTGTGTGATTGTGCACTCTGAATCTTAATTCTCCCAAAAGTTCTGAAAAATCAGGTTTTTCTGTTTTCCTCATGAAGCAGTTTGACTTTTCACATGAAGCCCATGGCATTTAGTATTTTAATATCTTAAGTTTTAATATTAAAATGCTGAAAATCTAATGAACATAGTTGTCCCCCAAGCAACTGTTATATTTTTTAATTGACTGATTATTTTTTTTCCTGAAAATTGTATTTATCCAGCTCAGATACACATCCTTCTAAAAATCCAAGAGGTTTGTCCACAGACTATAGGAAACACATATAAAGGCAATGTTAGCAGTATTTGTTTCCCAATCAAAAAAAGCAGAATTGACAATTCTCTTGTATTAATATTGTCTAGATATTATGGTTAAATATGGATTCAGCACTGATATTGATGAAGGTCTGTCATGGGCCAGAGCTTATTTCTGAAGAGTATACTGAAGAAGCTCATAGTGTACTCTAATTTAAGGGACAAGATGAAGAGTTTTTTTCAATTAGGTAACAGTATCATGTTTAATTACTTCATCCTTTTTTTCGTAATTGAGGAGTTTTGGGCACTTGTATTTTAAGCCCATGATATTTCCATGAGATCCAGGTCTCTGATATCACAGTGACTTCAGGTCACTATGGAACTTTGCTGTCAGCAGGAGAACAGTCTACACAAACCTGTCTTGCAGTATGGCTATTTTACCACCTGTGGATTTAATATTGCAAAAAGGCAGTTCGCTGCATTGTTGGGCCACTGAGCAGAAACAAGAAGAGAGATTTGTACATGTTCACAAAACTGAGTTCATTTTAGAAAGCATGAACAGGTTCAAGTCCCTCTTAGTAAATCTGGACCAATAACATCAATGCTTTTCCAATGCATTTTAAAAAAGTATTACATACAACAGAATAAATGGAATCTGAATCATCCTTTGTAAAATGCCAGTAGTTCAAAAGCCAGTGTAATTCATTTCTATGTGTATTCAAATATCGTGAAGTGCCTTACAACTGTGTGAAAATTCACCTTTGTTATATGCCATTTCAGGAAAATCTCTAGCTCACAGAACAGATTTATAGCAATTCTTAAACATGCAATCCCAGAAAAACCATGCACTGCAAAATATAAAAGGACTTAACTTAGGGACCTTGTATACATTTATCATAAAACAATGAATATGAAATAAAACAACTAATAAAATATTTTTAAAATAATTTAACTCCTTTTAGAGGAATTGGACAAACTAGAAAAATCAAAGAGCACTCAGTATCAAAACACAAGACAGTCGTGTTTGCAAAATGAATGGGTTAAGAATAGTCAGCCAATGTAACGATTTGATTAGTTTAGCATCAGTGGGTACTTTGTCATGGATAACGACAGTGAACAGCCTTAGGTGTCTAATATTTGTTCACATACATTCATTGCATTCATCATGACAACTTCCATGACAGCATGATGCATTGTGTGTATACAGGTTAATGATACCATATATTCCCAAATCACATGCCCAGTATATTGTCTTCAGAGTAAAAGAACATATTGTTAAAGTGTTGCTTTTCAAACTGTAGACTATTAATGCTGATTTTATTTTAATTACTGTAACAGCTAAGTTTCAGTTTCCCAGAAAAAAACTAATGCTATAAAATTTCTATGCTTTGTCCATAATAAATGTTAAAGGAAAACTATACATTCTTTAGAACTAGAGTCCGCAAGAAAACATCATGACTCCTTTAATTACAAAGATATTATGTGATGCAATTGCATTGGATTAAGATAGTGGTTGTACCATGGTTTGCTTAATTTTACTGATTTGGTGTGATAAAATGATAACACCTTCCTTTTTGAGTTGAGCTGTGATTGCACTGAAAATACTTTGCAACATATAACTGAAGCCCAGATTCACTCTCTGAGAATATGTGGTGGATATGAACACAACAATACAGTTCAAACTTATAATTTGACCGCACAAACTGATTTAGATATGAGCAAAGTGTGCAAAACTGGTATGCTGCATTATCCTAATCAGTTTAACTTTATTGTGGAAAATGAATTTATGATAATATACCTCAGAATCATTATGCATTTGACCTTATTAAACTGGAGTAGAAGCAAATTGTATACCATTGACCTTAACTTTGGCTCACTGTGTAGATGAAAGAAAATAATTGCACTAGTAAAAATAATAAAATGCCTGCACGCAGCTCTGCAAATTGAATGGACCTTGGCTCAGGGCTATTAGGAATGATTTAGCCTATAGAAATGGAGTTTTGTAATTAACAGTGAAGAGGGACAGGAGAAAAAATAGTTGTCCACTGACCACCTTTAAGCAAGAGTGGATGTATGCAATTGTATTAGCAGCTAGCTGTTATAAATATTGCGATTGGTTTTAAAGGCTGGAACAGAAGAAATGCATGGCAGGGTGGAGATGGAAATTATGGTTAGAGTTCTAGAATGAGGGGGGTTTGTAATCCAAATGAGACCAGTAACTAAGGATCCCTAAATATTATTACAATTAAGAAAATGGAACTATTGAGACTTGTTGCCTATGAGACTTCAGTGGAAATTTGGCTCAGGCACTGTGGAAAAAAAAAGACTGAAAAGGTGTCTTCCCTGAGGTCAATGAAAATATTCCAGTCTTCGTTTTAGGTAAACAGCATATTTGCAACTGATGCTGCTGGACAGTGGAACAGGTCATGGGTACATGCCTGTGGTCACTTTTGTGGAAGGATATGCAGTCCTTCTTGTTCCAGAACTGATAAACCAGCAGCTCCAAGACTCAGAAAGCCTCCTGCAGGGATTGGCATTAAGTGGCACAAAGCCTCCCGAGGCCACTTGATATTTGATTTTAAACCTATTATTCAACAAAAATAATGTTGCATGGTTGTTGGCTTTCCCCCCCTCCAATTGCTACTCTTTCTTCCAGAAGGGATAAAGATTCAAGTTCTGCTTTGTCATATTAATTTAATTTGTATCGGATTGATGTAATTGCGAGCAGAATTTGTCCTGTGCTGTTTAAATTAAATGAGAGCTCCATCAGGCTGATTCTTTCATATTACAGTGCATCTTCATTACAACATCATTTAATTCCCTCTGTGATTTCAGCCCTTTATTCCTTTCCTCTTGCAGAGTAGCACTCTGATACCATCAGTCAGGTGAGGCATTTTGCCGCTTCCTTCACAGAATTTGGCTATTCCCAAAAGAAAAAAAACACACACAAAAAAGGAGGGCCTGGGGAGACCTTGATGAACATTTAGCTTTTAATATTAATGCTGCAGTACAAATGACAAGATTTCATTACTAACACAAGCATGCTGAGAATATTTTTTGTGGCAAAGCAGTGCCACAGAATGCTTACTGCCCAGCTGTTAGCATGAAAGGGGGACACACTGGCGGTATAACCAATACACAGTTGGCCTTCTTTGCTAGAGTGGTTTCATGCCAAACACATGAAGTTTTAATTATAAGCAGTTTGAAATATTTATGCTCTTTGCATTTCCTTATTCTTGAACAGAAGCAAGATAAAAGTTCTTTTGAAATTTGAGGACAAAAAGTATTGGATACCAACACCATGCAATTGTGGTGCCTAATTAATTAGTCTGAATGAATATTTATGTTGTTGGGTTTTCTATTCTTGTATTCTCTGCTTACTGATACCTTAAGCCAAAAGTTTCATTGTTCAAAAAGACCTGAAAGTAATAATCCTCCCCCTGTTCTTCCTTACCTCTCTTCTTCAGTCCAAAAAGATAGTTTGGTCCACTATGGGAATCAAGCATCATCGCATATGTGCGGTTTCTGGAATGAGATCCACAGCTCTGAGTCACTTTGCATCCCCTTCAATGCGCATGTCTGAAGGCACATTTAGCATCTAAGGCTCTTTTCTGCTTTTGAACACTCACATAACTTCTTTTAAAGGCTTATCTAAGCTCACAGCTTTTTCAGTATCACAGCTGGCACCATGATGCTGTGGTTACCTTTGTAAAAAGTCTTTGTGGTTAGCACAGACACCCACAAAGAGGTAGGACCTGGGTTTTTTGCCCTGTTCAGCCTTGAAGCTCTCCTGTATGCCAAAATGACTGAGACTCATTGGCTAGGAAAAGTGAAAAGAGGAGAAGATTATATTCTAGAGCTGACTAGGAGATGAGACATGCGTTCTACATCAAAACGTGCTTTGTGGTTTTGTGGATTTTTTTTCCTTTAACCTAACAATAATACAATGTAAAACATAGAAACATTTTCTCCCCTTTTCTGGAGAAATAACTAGTCATTTGACTGATGTGTATGTATGTGTGTATGTAGGTATACAGATGTACACATACATGTGTGTGTATATGCATGTACATATATAACATCTTTTCCTGTCTTTTTGAATGGTTACTGCGCCTCTTGTGAAGCTTACTCTCATAAGTGCCCACCAGGTGGGCTCTGAGCCTGCCTGCTGGATCAGACCCCACAGAGAAACTAAACGGAAGAAACCTTAGGTGCACAGATCATTGTAAATTCAGCAGGATTTTGAGGAGTGTTATTGAAGTCATGTACTCAGGTCCTTTCATGTATTTGAACTCTCATCTTTACAATTTCTCTGATTTTGGAACAGGTACCATCAGCTGAAAAGTGATTCTTCTTTATTTTCTCCCTCTAGTAACATGTTCCTAGTCTGAGAGAGTGAATCAGTGCTTTCTGATGGGTACACCACGGTGTCATCTAAGATAGGGAAGGAAAAATGTAATTGGGAATTGTTGTGGTACCTGGCAACTGTTGGAAAGAAGAGATTTCCTTAGATATTGAATTTTTAAAAAAAAGTTAGATGCATAAACTAACACAGACTTGTCTAATTCTGAACTGCAACTTCTGCAAGATGCAGAATCCACCACTGCATAATTAAGTACATCATGCAGGTTCAGCAGCGATCCCATTTTCTATTCTTCATTAAAGTAACAGCAGAAAAGTGTTTATACTGCATACTGAAGTGTACTGTGGCCATACCTGAGTTTTAAATGAGCTGTCTTGGATACTGGGAGTCCTTGCCAAGATCAAGGTAAATTAATCTTCCTGATCCCTGTTTTGTCATGGCTATGCAGCTCTCGTTACCCAGACTAGCTCATATAACATTAACTTGGCTATCTTCTAACTACACTGTTTCCATATTTCAGATATAGCCAAAATCAGTTTGCTTTTTTTCAGTCAACCAAGAAAAAGCCAACTGCATATAGTACAGTCCAATCAAAATGTTTCCTATCCTTGCAAGTCCCACAACACCTCTTACGCACCTTCGTCCCAAGCTACATGCAGTAGTAACACTACCTGCATGTTTATCAGGTCTCCTGAAAGTTGCTGCCTGGTAAGCATAGTTTTGTTGTGGGTTTTTTTTTTTCTGGCTGGTATTTCAGTACTACCATGTCCCTGACAGCTGAACTCCTCCTCAATTTACCTTGTACTCCAGGTCTTCTATAAATTGCAGGATTTCATACTCTCCCTTCCATCTTGCCCCATGGCTTGCTCTGTCTCTGAGTCTGGATGTCCCTGGTTCAGCGGGATATCTAGACAACTGTCCAGTGTCACGAATGAGATAGACAAACTTCTTGACAACCCACTTGATTAGCACAGATTTGAGTATTTTAATTTAGAAGGGGAAAGAAGAACAATGTTTACGGGTTCACTTCTAGATTTTTTTCACTGACTGTTTTAAAGGGTGAAAATGGAGCAGTGAATTGGCAATGAATAAAAACCAAATACACAGTGAGTATGAAACAAAAGGATCAAAGAGCAGGAGGCAGAAATACCAGCAGAAACTGGTAAAGTTTCTCTACTGCCTGGGTTGCCTTTAAAATGAGTCCCACTCTTTTGATTTAGTTCCAAAATAATTATTTAGAGCTTCATGAGACTTGATAAGCTTGATTCTCTGTAGCTAGCAGTCCATGCTCCATGACTTTGGTAGCAACTTACGCTCTAGAGTTAGAGCCTTGCAGGTAGGAAGCCCAATTAGAGGGTTTCCTAAAGGGCTTGATGTGCTTGAGTCCCCCACAGTGTAAAAAGTCTACTAATTCCTGTGGCGCTAAATCCTTCAACGTGCTCTTTTGGGGAAGCAAGAACAACATATCAAGGAAATGATGCTGACCTTCTACCTTGCAGGCAACCCCACAGACAATATACTCACAGTAGGTGAATGGATCCGCAAGGTGAAGAAACACGTCCCTTATCAAGACTTCAGTTAAGATATTAATAAGTGCCCCTTTACAACCATTATCTACAGGCATCATTTTCAGCCTCTGACTTTCTTTTAATTAAAATTCCATTTGCTACATGTAGCTGTTTAAATCTTGCAGATTGCAACATTTTGTCAAACTCATGAGTGTGTAACACAAAAATGTGTTCAATAATGCCTTTCATTCCGCTTTCTTATGTTTCATAATGACAGCACAATAAGACACAATAAAACATGGCACTATGTTTGTTCCTATACCATTCGTGTGAAAGCAGAATGCAATGAATATAAAAGACACTGTAAGCAAGATCACTGCAGAAAAGCCTGAGGGTCATCATTTCTTATAGTGTTTTTGCTGTAAAGATTAATGGAATTTTGATTTTTAAAAATATCTCAAAGACTACTTTTTTCCCCACATTTCTTTCTTTCTCCCAAATTTGTGAGAGTTCTTCCTTTCGAAGAAGGCCTGATAATCTGTGTTGCTTCAGCCTTTCAGGCCATCAAAAAAACCCCAAAACTGTGGATGAAATGCCTTATGTTTTTCCAATGGGATCATCACCAGGAGCGATTTTTCACACTTTTCAATATGCACTGCTACATTACTATAGCAGGGATTTAGTTAGTGCCAGTTAAACAAAAGGTTTATATATTAATATCTAATAGGTCATAGATTGAAATTGCTAAATAATTTCATATGAAATGCTTTTAGATCATAGTGGTTTTGAGTCATGGTCTGCCAAGTTGGACTTGATTTGAAATGGTCACCTTGTGATAAACACCTCTTTATCCTACTCATTGTATTTCCAATTGTAATGCAGTGCTGCATAAAATGTAATCTCAGGTTGGGCAGTTCTGGAGAGGGTTTATTTGATACCTTTTACCTCCCCATCTGTATTTATTTCTCTGCATGAAGTACAGTGCCATAGAAACAACCTCACTGTGTGTTTTAGATTGTTGTTTCATAGCAGTGTTTCAGAGTGGTCTTGATTCTGCCACTTGGCAGAAGGAGTTTTCCATCAAAGAAGTTATCAAAGCCCCTCTTTTCAATTCATCAGCATTACTAAGTGAACAGCATTTGCTTATTTATCTGAAATTGCTCACGCCTTAACAGGTTTTGGCTCTTTTCTTTTGGGAGTAGAGGAAAACTCTTTTATGGACACTGTGTTTTCAATGTAGGCATTTCACTGTCCTCATTTATGCTTCTTGATATATTTTGGCATTGTTGCCTGTTACTATACTTAATATTAGTACGTATAGTGAAAGCCTAATGCACAAGAAAGTCTTCTTGTAATATCTGTTTGGTAGCCTAGCTGGCCAGTTTATTATTTTTTATGTATGGCTGCACTATTGCCACCAGCTACAAAATAACTGTTCATTAATGATATTGGCAAAAATACAGCCTCAATAAAAATGTTCAAAACATAGTTTCATCTTGAGAATACCTTACACCACAGAAAATATAAGTCTAGACATTGGGGAGCAACACCCAGGTATGCCACAGAAATAAAATCCAACATATATTCAATACAGTATACTACTGTATTCTGAATTCTGTCTGCTCTCTTCATGTTCACGAAGATCTACTTATGGTGAGTAGTATCTTATCCCAAAAGAAGCCATATCGATTTCGGTAGAATAATTTGAGAGGTAAGACAGTACCCAGTTTAAGGAACAGCTGCAGAGGCTTTTAAAAGAGGCTTCCCCAATATGACTTCATGCAGTACTGACATCTTTCAGATGTAGTAGAGAAATCATCCTATAATAAAACACATTGATCAATCAAACTCTCAGGAGAGTAGTGAGATGGTTTAAGGATGCATCCATTACCCAGAAGCTGGATAGAGGATATAGACTTCTATGTTTCTTGGAAGGAAATGCTTTACTAATAGAAAATCAATTACATTTATTTTACAAGTCTTATGGTGGCTTAGAGGTGGGGGTTTTTTACCTCCCCCTATAACTAGAACCATGACACACTGCTGCTCTGTGAGGATGCAGGATCAATATTCACTAGGTATTGTATCAGAATTTTGCATATTTTTTATAAATGCTGCATGTAAGTTGAATATGCCAGCAGAATTGAATTAAGGTCACCTATCAATGCAAGTATAATTTACTTTTACATTCATGTGTAAGATATATCACGCAGTCTTGTGTCTGATACATGATATAAAATGTGTTGGTTTTCTATGGCTTGTTTTCTAAAGCACACAGTTGTCAAACAAACTAAAATTAAATTCTCCCTGGCATTTTAATTTCTCAGCTTTGTAGCCTGGCAATTAAGTGTTAACCTGGCCTGGTTTAGCATCGTTTTGTATCAGTCATACAAGGCTGAAACAGGTTAGATGTACTCATTTCTATAACCAATTACCAGACACCTCATTTACATACGCATTCTATTCAAAGCCATTACATAGTTCATTTGATATAAGACTGCATTTGTGTTGCTGTGTTTATACTTTATTTTGCCTATGGATGGGGAGAAATGGTTGTTTTTCTGAGTATTTCCTCACCCTGTCTTTAGCAGATTGTATGTGCCTCCACAATTTATTTGAAAAAAAAACAAAAAACAAAACAAAAAACTAAAGATACTGGTTCTTCCAGAATACTTTGAGGAATTTTTAGCTCCAGCAGTAGAAGCTGTGGTATCCAGAGTGTCTGCTATCAGTATGCACATGCCAAAACTAAAAGCGAGAAAAACTGCAACTGTTTTTCAAAATTTTGAATTCTTTCAAGATACAAATTCAGTCCTACCACTTGGAATAAAGAATTTGGACCTTCTCATCATCACAAGAACATCTTAAAAACATCTTCCTTTGTCCTGGATATGGACCTTCTCTAATATGATGGATGTGGCACAGGATCTCCTTTCTGCAAGACCTGGACTTTGTGTGGTAGAGTTAGATGGGAGTTGAGCTTCTGTAATGATTTCTTGGGTATTATGAATATTTGGCATAACTAAAAATCCTTCACCATTACTATGTGAGATTACACTCAAGGAGACATACTGTACATTTATTATCTCAGCCTTCTGGTTGGTCCAGATTGTGTAAGAGATTGAACCAGGATATAACTGGTCCCAAATCAAAGCAGTACCAAGAACAAGATGCATGCTCTCCAAGTGGAATACCACAGCTGGAGCTGAAGAATGAGTTTGGAGTCTTCGTTATTACAGAATTGTAAGTGTGAAGTCTTATACTTCATTTTAGAGGTAGTCATCGGCACTTGGTGAGATACTAGGAAAACTTCTGGATTTCTAAATGGCAAAAGGAAGATTTATTTGGTCTTTAGACTGGCATTTGACTTTTGAACATCTGAGGAGTTTTGACTAAGTTTGAAGAATGAAGCCATAATTATTTTAGGCTTACTACTCCAGAGCACAGTCCTGCATTCCTCTTGCACCCAACTGCCAAGCTTCTCCTGAGATGACTGAGAGTTTCTCGTGCATAAAGAATGCAAGATCAGGTTCCAAATACATGTTTGGACAGAGGCACTGTGAGACTTTACTCCTTTTGTAAAGCCTTTTGTCTTGGTTTCACCTTAATGCTTGAATTCTCTTCCTTCCTTGATGCTCATTATTTATGAAAAATGCATCAGGATTCATTTGCGCTGTTGAGCACTTCCAAGAGATTTTATTAGACATTTTTATGCGTAAGGACTATTTTCAAGAATATATATGCTCTTATGTTCAGTGCTCGCTCTAGTTTCTCTTCCTGGCAGTTATGACAATTATTTACCGTCGTCTTCCAGACGGTGGTTAGAAAAGAGGCAATAAAAACACAGGGTGAAATCCTGACTCCATTGAAATAGAAAGGAACTCTGCTACTGACTTCAGCAAAGCCTGTGCCTCCACAGCACACTTCTCTTTGGTTCTTGCTAGAATGAGAACTGCCTCATGTGCAGTCAACTCATTCAAAGCCTAATTCCCTTCTGAGGTCCTTTTTATTAGAAGTTCAGGTTCATTTTAAAAATCAGGTTTTAAAAACAATGCAAAATACACCCCAAAGTGCAGCAGAAAAATCTTATTCATGTCTAACAGCTTTTGAAATACTTTCAATACTGCACTTTTCAAGCCATCAAATAGAAATTGGTACCCACTCCAAAGAGAATTTGACATATGCTGCCTTGGGAAGACTATTTGTCTGCAAATTCTTGGTGGCTAATCACATTTACCCTTTGTCTCAAGCAGTTGACAGTAATGATGTTTTTGACTTTACTGCACAGCATGTTAAGCTGGACTGCACCTCAAAATCACTGACGTATCAACAGACCTGTCCCCAAAGATCTGATGCAATCCCCATGGATGCTGATCTCAACAAAGATCGCAGGTACGGCTCCGCACAAGTGATTCCTATGAAGCAGCAGATAGAAAAGCAGGTTGTCCATTTGCAGAGAGAGTCCTGGCCCTCAAGAGAAGTAGAGGCATTAACCAGGTTACAAAATATATGAGATACTGTGGCACAATGAGCAGGCACAGTTTAAGACTGAACAGATTCAGAATTTTTGGTGTAGTTCAAGAAATATAAATATGTTAATTTAAGTCATTCTAAAACTCCACCCCACTAGTCTTGCTTTTCAATCAATTTTGAATTGATTTGGTATTTGGAATATTTCATCCTCTTGTGAAAAAAATTATTTTTAGGAAGTACACTTCCCACTAAATAATACTTAGGTGGAAAAAACTCCAGTCAGTTTTACTGGCATCTGACACTGCAAGTTGACTGACATGACTTAACAGATCTATATGGATATGTTCGGTTCCTGGGGTTTTTTAATTCAATGCAGTCACTCCTTTACTTCTCTGTCTATGACCGTCCTGACAAAGCCTACTCTAATCAGTGAGATTTCAACTAATCTTAAAGTTCATGTCTCACGTTGTTCAATTTAAGTAATTTTATAAACGTTAATTATTTTGTATTTTAATAATCTTTTGCTGCCATAGTTACATAGGAATAGCTTCAGACACCTACTATACAGGTTGTGCATTAGATCTTCTTGCTTTTTCTCAGCGATTGCCAAGTTGCTGGCAGGCAATAGTTTCAGATAATTTCCATCTAATGGTTTGATATCATACAAAGAACAAAGGAAAGTTGTAATGAATCATAAAAGACATTTTCATTATCCAAGAATAAACTAGATGCAGTTATTGAATGAGACAGTTCAGTGTTATTATATCCTGGAAAATTTCACTGAATTGTAGCTAACAGTGTCTTATGACCACAACTGAGTACAAATGAGATTTATGAAGCAAGAGCAATAATAAAAACTCTGAACTGTCCGTATTTCAAAAATGCATTGAGATCAACATTGGATTTCGTTTACTAAAATAATTGCAGCCCTAGTATATTTGATGATATCCTATCTCTTACGCAGAGAAGAAAAAAGAAAAGAAAGAATAATAATAGAACTAACAAGTATGGTTTGTCATGGGTAACCAAATGTATGATTTCTATCCTAGCATTAAAAGTGAATACAGAGCTGTGACACGGGCATTGCATCTAATCTAAAAGCAGTGACTTATATAGCTGCAGGCATATTGTTAGAATTTGGCCTTTTATCACATCTCCCCTTTCCATTTTTTCAATTCCAATCAAAAGACTCATTGATTTTGCTTGCCTATGGTAGGGAGACTCCAATAAATAATGAGGAAAAAAACGGTCTCTTAAAAAAATAAATAATCAGCTAGTGCAGTGCAGTGAAAGCTTAAAATGTTAAGACCATCAGTTCTTCAGGGGAGGAATTCTGTAAATATTACTTGGTCACTGAAGTCAACAGGAGCATTCAAACAAGTAAAATTGTTGTTTGAGTCCCAGCTTTGAGCTTGCCATCAAAATTATCTTCTTACCAGCTGTTCAATAGCACTCAATAACTAGCAATGCTACTGACAAGCTGAGTGTAGTTACCCAGGTACAGTATTTTACAAGAACATATAAATCAGCAGCCTCTGCTCAGATGAGCTTATGCTTATTAGAGTGACAGTGAAGCATCTTAGCGAGGAAAAAGATAATAGTTTAGGAGAAACAATAGGGAGGAATTTGAGCAATATTTTTGGTAGGAAAGCAATATTATGTAGGTTGCTGTGCCCTTTGCTTTTTCATTACACTGAAACTTTCAAAACCTGTACTTCAAGATCTCCAAGTATTTCACTCAACTCTAAAGAAGATTTCAAAAGACATCCCTTGACCTTATCAATGCTGTTTTTAAGCATTGCGTGGTTGCAAACAGAGGGGTTCTTCATTTCTGGTGCAGGTGGTATAAAAAAGGATTGTCTCATGGCTAATATGTAGGCTTTTCATCTTGACTTGAGATAGCACATACATGAGACCAAACCAGTTACGGAAAACTCCCAAGAAGCTGCAGTCATATTGCTTCCATCTACACTGGTATAAATGACTTTACAGGGTGTTGCAAAGTCACACCACTCTTCATTCTATTTTCAACCTTGGAATATTATTATTTAGCCTAAGACAAAAATAATTTCATTTTTCTGGTTCTTTCTCCTTTTGTAAAGATGAGATGAATCTCAAATACTTAAGTGCCTTTATAAAATCATAACTACAAAATAGTATTTTATTATATGCTCAGCATTATTTATCCTTATGATTTATTATTTTCCTACCCGTATACCTGCTCTTGCTGATCTGGGCAAAAAAACGTTATGCAGGCCATGAATGGAAACCATTTTTCTAATGTGAGAAAAGTGAATGATTGTTTTTTGCTCTGTCTTACAACTGGTGACTCAGGTCCAGTTCTGTCACAGAAGTGTTATGAAATTTGTTCTGGTAGGAGGGCTCAGATAATCATATCTTACCAGTTCAGGAAGCGTGGATGAAAAATGTTTCGATTGAAGTCATTGTATCCTGGAAAATGATCTCAGAAGCAGGATACTTGTATCAGATGGATAACAGGTCTTATCTAGTGTAACAATCTTTATCTATCTTTGCTCTGTTGCACAAAATATTGGAAAAGCCATATCATAAAATCCATTGCGGACATAGTCATGTTTTTTTATTTACTCTATAAAGTGCTATTTGCACATATGACACTAATATTAATGAAATGACTCACCAGTAAATGGGCAACATAATTTTCAAATCAGCATCATTCTTAAAAATCACAGCAGTACAAAAAATAGACCTATATCATTGTTGTAAGGGATGAGTGAGAAAAATAAATGGCATCCACACAGCTGTTTAGAATTATAGGGGGTTGTTAGACATGATAGATACTGTGCTTACTATGAAGAAAATAGCTTTTTTAATTCATAGGCATCTAGTAGGAAAAATGCATAAAGTGTCTGAAAGAATTAGATAAAACCTTTATCTCACTCCTTCTGAAGTCTCTTGATGTACTGACTTGGATTAGATCCCATGTATATTGCATGATAATCAGATTTGTGTTTATTCGTTCATATACTATGCAAAGCATCAGAATTCAAAATCAGGTATGCTTAGCTTTAAGAATATAGTCTTCTAGTAAAGCAGCAGCTACAGTAAGCCATTTACTGGAGGGAATTGTTACTAAGGAGAAGATCCATTACATTTTTATAGAGAGAAATCATAAGTCCATACTTCACACTTCTGGGAAGGCATTAACAATAAACTAGATAGGAAATCATTCAAAATGACATGAAGGAAAATAATTGTATCATCACTACAGAACCTCGAAGAGACTGAGAGTTACACTTGTAAAAATTACAATAAGAATACATCCTTTACAAATGTCCTGTAAAAGGAAAGGTTTATTATCTTTGTTGTATTTTGAGCACCTCACTTTTCTGGTGATCATTTGAAAATGTTCAAGTGATTTTTAGCAACTCTACTCCAAGGGAAAGTTCTTTTTTATTATAATTTTTTTGAGCTTGGAGGAAATGATACATGATTTTCACATTTTTGACAGGGACACAGGAAAGAATGGGATAATAAAAATTGGGAAATTGCTGTTTATTGATAACATATCTCATGTTTACATCCCACTTTCTTTATTCTTTCAGTAACCAATGAAAGAGAGAAACATGTTTACATACACAGCTATCATCCATTTTTTATAAAGCTCAACAGCTGCTCAGTACTACACAGCTATTGTGCTTTAGTCAGGGGCGGGAAATAAATGTTTTGACCGGATCTGCCAAATGCCTTTAGTTAATCAAAATATGCATATCTGAGATTTAATATGGACAGGATTGTAACTTCTGTTTGTGCTAAAAATTCAGAAAATTCTTTCACAGCTTCAAGAGGGTAGAACTGTGTCCTTATGTTTCAGTTGAGATGACACACAGCTACGGGACTGGTTCATGGCCAGTTTCCATCTTACTGTTTGCCTGCCATGGCCCTTTCTAGCTTATGAGACATTCATAGAAGAAAACTGAATATCTAGCTGAAAAGAGCAGGAGACTTCTGGAGAAAAAGGAAAACAGTCACTCTCTGTATTAATGTACTTATAAGAATATGTACCAACATGTTTCTGCTCTATTTGTGGGCAGGTTGCCCATTATTGTCAATGGGAACTCCATAAGAGAATATGCCCTTTGGTCTCTATAGTGTTTTTCCAATCACAAAAACAGCATGTGCATAAAAGCACTTAGGTACAGTATTCTCAGTTCTTATAATTTTCAAGGAATCTTCAGAAAAATTATTTACATGTCTAAATGTAATTTGCCTACCTAATTAAGTAATTGCAGGTAAGTTTCAGAGTGGAAATTCTAACTTTGGGGTTGGGTAAGAACGTCACATCCTCCATTTGAAAACAGGAAAGGAACTTGCATACGGTAGCTAAAGTTCATATATAAATATCCACTTCGTAGATGAGTTAACAAACCAGTAGGATCCAGGGGTGCAATTCTTTCTCATAGACTAATACACTTGCCCTCATTTTAACCTCACAACACTCTAAACTAGGACTACTGAAGTCAATAGCACTGCAGTCAATAGCTACAATGAATTATACTTAGGTCAATAGCATTATGCTACTGTAAAATTGGCATAATCACAAGAAGAATCTATGTCAGTATCTTTAACTGTCAGCTGTCTCTTTTCTTCTACCTCCTTCAATTGACAATGCCTATGTGAGACAGGCTCCCAGGAGAAGCCATCTAGCACAGATGGGGACAAAGGAAAGCCGGAAGGACAAATGTTACAGTGAGGCTTATAAATCTCTGCTGAGACAGATAAATAAGAACATGATCTACTAGACAGGTGATCATAAATCAATAATGAAATTTTTTTGACGCTAAGTAGACAGTGTGTATTAGTTAACTGCTGAAGAGACTGTATGATGGAACTTCCAGTTGTGGTCTTATAAATATGCGTGAGTGCTTCCACTCTTCTTTCACCAAGATACCTCTCTGAGCAACTTTTCCTTTAAATTGCAGTAATCCTAGTCTGCAAAAATAAAGAACAAAAAACCAGTAAATAGGAATACACAAATCTCAAGGTATACAAGTCATACTCTAACAGAGTTTAAAAGTAAATTGGCTCCAGAAAATAACTTTTTCTAAATGTTAAAATAGGAAGTAAGACAAGAGAGAATAAAAACACAACAAAGTTATAATCACTTTTGTGAAAAGATTGGTTTGAGAAAAGTAATTCTGGGCAGCTTACTTTGGCAAATGTCATATGTCTACAAAATGACTGATGAGTAGGGGCATCTCCATGTGATTTAAGGGCAACTGAAGGCTACTGGTTATACTGGAAATATTAATACTTTACAGCATTACGGTCATAATGTTTTCTCCATTTCCTTCTACTCCCCCAACACTGATATCATTAACACATTTCTCTAGATATCAGGGATATGCTGCTGGTTACTTTGTTTTTAAGTTTTTAATGGGTACACTGCAAGACATGCAGGGGGCAAGTCACTATGCCAAGTTTTTCTTGTGAAGGTTTTTATGGTGACTCAGCTAACACGGTGAGCAAGCCTCAGTTCTGCTATGTGGATGAGGCTACGTGGACTTTAGTGGAATCAGAATTAAGTAGCTGATGGTCTGACCTTATCTGTGAACAAGAGGCACATAAGGATCATAACCTCTTTGCTATTCTGGACCTTTAATAGATTTACCCATCACTATATATTGGGAGCATTAGCAATTTTTTTTGTATATTATCATAAATTACAGTTAAGCAGGATAGACTTTCACCGTGAAAATTATTAAGAGAAAAATTGCTTTAGTTTGACAATAATTTCCATGATATAAAAAGAAGTATGCACAAAACTTTCAGAAAGTCTATTCTCTGTGTGCAATTAAATTATTTATATGGTGTATAATTAATATGTTCGGTGATTTTGGTAAAGAGGCTTAGCTTTTAATCCTTCTTTAAAGATAAGAGATCACAGGAGTGAAATGCAAATTTGAGGTCTTATTTTATGTTTGTACAATAATATCAAGCACTTTTCACTGTGGATGACTATTAAAAAAAAAAAACAACAAGAATTCCAGAAATCCCCATAGGCTAATGATTACATTATCAATGCAAGCAAATTCTGCAGCAGAATGCTGAAAGAATCAGGCATAACAGCAGTTCAGTGCTGTCTGAATCCATGGTGTAGCAGATGAGGAGGTGTTGAAATACTTTAGTTTCCCATAGGTAATTTGGATACCTAAAAAGTGTAATAACTAAATGCTCTAAATCCATTTATTTAAGGAAAAAATCTTCCCAGTTTCAGAGGCTGCAGAGGCCCCAAATACTGCCAGTTTCATTACACAAGGTTGGAGAGAGTAAGACAGACAAACAGACAGACTCCAGAGTCTCTTATGGCCTGTGGCAATGCACTCTGCATGCAAAGAGATGTCACAACTGTGGTCCGTGAAGTGTGTGATGCTAGCGGCCATACATTCAGATCAGGGAAAAAAAAGGCCAGTGCCGGAGCAAATGCGGAGAGCTGTGAGAGATGGGGTCTGATTCATGCACTTCCACTGATATATTTACTCAAGTTTGAGAGTGGTGTGAAAATTTCAATGCTAGACATTCATTTTCCTGTGATGTACGTATATGTCGCTCACTATTGTTGAAGCTCACAGTTAGCTTCAGAGAGTAAATTAGTTTGTAGGAATAGGCGAGCTTCTCAGTGAATTAATAAAATCTGATTTCTTACCGATTCACTTACTACATCCTTCTACTTTCTGTTATCATCATAAAGCAGTTCTCTCCCAAGCTCCCTATAACCATATTCTTTTCAACCATTTCCCTTGACAAGCATATCCTCTAAACTCTCCCTCCCTGCCCGCCATGCAGGGGACCTGCTGATCACAAGTCAGGCTGCTGCTGAGAGGCTCCCTGCTAACTGCATGCTGCCTGGGGAGGAGGAGAGCAAGCCAAAAAATAACTATTGTCTTACCCTGGCTGGAGGACGAACATGGTCCTACTGTTCCTGTTAGCTGCAGATTTTCACCTAGCAGCTTAAGCTATGAGACCTCCATATCTCTGTCAAATCTAGATGAGGTTGGACAATGGATGTAAAAGCTGTCTGGCAGGGATTGACAGACTAATGTGCAGATGGTCATGTAGCCTGTGTAAACCTTACTTTCTTAGGAAGCAGCTCTTAAAATGTCCTCAGGTTTTGACTGTCTTTAAAAACAAGCCTTTGATTCTCCCTATGAAAAGTCTGGTTTAGCCTTGAGCATGAAATAAGAGGAAAGTCATAGGAAAAGTATCTCTTCAATGAAGTTTCCAAAGCAGTTCTCCAAACTCAAGAAGTTTTGTTTGGATAATCCCAGGTTGTTTGGATAACCCCAAGTGATCACTGGAACTTCAGTGAATTTGGAGGTTGCCCACCTTCAAAATATTTTCTGTCTTTAATGAAGGTGGCAGTTAACATCCTTTTTATACAAACTCTCCATAAGTTTGAGTTAGTTAATAGTTCTTTTTTCCCATGATCATTTTAGTATGAGGAAGGCTGAGCAAGACACATTGTATATATTTGGTAAACACAGATCCACAAGTACAGTCCATGTTTGTCCCTTAACCTCTGTCACACACTAAAAAAATATTATGTGGCTTATCCTGTGTTACTGTGACAATGCTCAATATTATTAATTATGTTTTGTGTAAGTTCCTGTGCAAAAAAGCCAGGCATATTATCATTGCAGTCAAGTTTTGAATGGCCCTGCTGAGCTTATATCCCACAGGTTAACATATCATTCATTTGATTTGATTACTGCAACCCTCATTCCATCAATCTATGAATTAGTCACTCAGTGGCTGTATGCCACTAATTAAGACGCAATGGGATAAATCAAGAAGTTTAACAGCTGAAGGTAATGGGAGCAACGAAGATTAGGCCACATGATAGAACGTTTACTCAGTTTGCATTAAGCCGCACATTATTAATACTTCTACTATCTAAAAGTTATATTTGCAATACTAAACGTATCTACATAAAACAAAAAAATCCCAACACAAAAGCATAAATTGTTGAGAACAATGAATGCATGAATTAGATGCACAGAGTTCAGACTAATATTCTATTATCTGAAAATAATCTTTACCATAGAAGAATTTTGGTTTACAATATGTAGGTGAAAAGTTACTATACTTTGTCATTCTAGAGAACATACCTCCCCGCAGAGCCTGAATGAGAAACAAAAACAAGCTGCTGTCCACATTTTGGCAATATTTGTCTGAAGGGGGTTGAAACCTATTTTAGTTTCATTTGAAAAGATATTAAATCCCCTGTGTTTACTTTGAGGTTGAGACTCAAACTTAAGAACACAAGGAAACCTGAGCACTGGACTGGAAATATTTATTAATTTCAGGTCAAAACACAGTGGATTTTATTCAGTCTTTTTGCTCATGCTCACTGAAATTATTCTTCAGGATCTAGCAAATGCCATAACTTTCTACAAAGCAGATCTCAGTCATTCGCTAAAAAGACTCTTGTTTAATGAGTAGCTGCATTAAATTTTGGAGAATGTCCCAACCATGTCATTTTCATTCATTGCTTCTGTCTTTACAAAAAAATCTATCATGGTACTCTGAAAAACTATTGTGAAATTAAAGCTTTTTCAATAATTCTGAAAATCAGCGAGAAAGAGATTATAAATTCAGCCTTATAAGCTCTGTTACTGTCGGAGTACAGCATGTCCTGTTTTAAACACAGTAAGATATCTTGTCACAGCAAATGACATTTTATTTTGCCTTTCACATGTTGTGAATAACTCTACATCTTTCCTGAATGCACAGCAGTTAGGTAGCTGCATATTTCTGTTGAATTTCTGCCCTGTGCAGATCGAAACCCGTGACTTTTCTGGTACCCTCTCTTTACCTCCCCATTTCAGCAAGGCTGCCAGATTCATAGTTCATTCTAAGTGCAGGAAAACAAGTATCTGCTGTTAAAGATGACAGCGACTTCTGTCTGTTCCATTATCACATCATAAATTGTGTCTTCCTTGGGATGCCAGAAGAATGCCAATCATTATGAGAGCTGTTTTATTTCCTTTGCTTTAGACAACTGACTTAAGAAACAAGTCTCTTGTATGAAAGAGTAGTTCCGGATAATAATATAACACAGTAAAATTAATGTAAGTGGTTCTTTTTATCATAAATTTCACTCAAACCTCAACACTAAGAACCATTTTAAAAATTGACAGCCTGCAAGTCGGGTGAATTGTGCTTGATAGTAGATTTTTAAATACAGATTTCACATAGTTTTGACAATACACTGGCCTTTAAAATTATCCTTTTGATTTTCCCCACTTTCTTGCATCTAGTCTCTAGCACTACCTAATAACCAGAATACATTTAGTTGTACTTTAGAAAGACACCATGTTCTGTGTACTTTTGACGTGAAGACCTCTCATGAGGACCACAGGAGTGAAGTGCTGACAGACACCATCTTGTCAGATGTCATCTTGTCCATCTCCCTGGGCTGAGGTGCCATAAATACATTTATGCTATTTGTCCAAGCTGTATTTTAAAGCTTGTAGTCTCAGAGATTTGATAAAGTGCTTTGGTAACCTCTTTCACTGGTTCACTAATCGTCTGATGAGAAAGCTTTTTCTGGATATCAAATATAAATTATTTTTGCTGAAAATGAAAAATGAAGAGAAATTAATAAGTGCTTGACATAATCCCTAAAGACAGTGTCCCTTATTCTATCATCAAAGTCATTAATGAAACGTTGAGTAGAATAAAGGAAAGGACAAGCCTCTCTAGGGACCTACACTTGAAATCCCACTTTACCAACAAACCAGTCATATCTACTCTAAGCTTATTATTTTTTTCTTTTAGTTGTGCACTTACAGGATGGTAATTTCATACACATACATTTCCCATCAGTTGTTTAAACATTACTAATGGAAAAAAAGGCAGTTTTTATCACTGCTACTTCTTCCTTCTTATCCAGCATATTGTATATCGGTTACAGTGTCAAGAAGCAGGAGATTGGTTTGACATAATTAGTTCTTCATATATCTCGGCTGTTATCACCTAATTATCCCCCAGCTACTTTGAATCAATTGTTAAGAATCCACTCTTCCCAGATAGCAAAGATTTTTAATTTTATTAAGCGAGTTTTACCAGAGGTATATATTAGAGCACGTCAGGGAATTTTGTGGAAAATTTACACTGCATTATAAAATACAGCCTTTTGGAAATACAGTCTCTCTTAAAATTTGCATTACATGGAACTACATCATTGTGTACAAAGAGCATTGATAAAATAGGAGAATTGTTGTGGCAGTTTAATGTGGCTTTTATTTTTATTTTTTCTTCTTAGGACTCCTGCTAGTACATTTCCTTTTAACAGGTGTTAATGTACTAGGCTTTCAGCAAAACAAATTAGAGAGGAATTTTTATTACTTTTATGGGATTGCTGAAGACTTTTTTCTCATTTAAGAAATGACATATTTTAGTCAATTAAAATTATTGTCAGTTTCTTACAAAACAATTCGCAACTGTGATGTCAAGCCATAGGTTGGGTGAATACATGAGAATTGTATATGTGAAGTTTCCATCAAGGAGCTGTTCATTAAATTTAGTATTTCCTTCCTTGTATTTATGTGGACTCTGAGCCTTGATTTCACTGGACTCTATTTGAATTTGCCATTGACTTCCCAGCTAGCAGGAGTGGGGTCTTAGTGTGCTAGGGTAGATGGTTGAATTTCACAGACCATTGCTTCACATGCTTGAGGACCACTGTGAGATTTCTGAGACCAGAAAGTTTTCATGTTTGCTCTTTGTCTTGTCTTTAGCTATTGATTTCATTTGATTGTTGTTGTGTATATACATACCTATATACACAACTACAAACATATTTCAGATATTTATTTCAGTTTTCCTATGATACGAAGATACCCATGTGTATAGTGTTTTCAAGGTGGTGATATGGTTTTCATCCATAGACTATATGATCTCTGTTTCTAAACACAGCGTCAGTGAGATAAACAGTTTCACACTCATAGTTTCTCTTTCCTGATCTGCACTCGGTCCAAAATGGCCATTAGACACATTTCAAATTGGGGCTTATTTTCAACCCTGATCTTCTGCAGTATTGTTCATTTCATCAGGGCTGAAAAGCAAAATTCATTACAGTTTCTTTTTACTTTTCTGATTACTTTTTTTCACTGATTGAAAATTATCTGCTAACTCAAGATTTAGTTGGAAAAGATGATATAGAGAGTAGTAACTAGGAAAGATGCCCTCCTAGACTTGCTATTGGTGAATAGAGAAGGACTTGTGGGGGATGTGATGGTAGGTGGCTGTCTTGGCCACAGTAATCATGAAATAGTTGAGTTTAAAATCTTCAGTGTAATAAGAAAAAAGGACAGCAGAGTTGCTACCCTGGACTTCAGGAGAGAAAACTTTAAGCTATTCAGGAAGCTATTTAGCAGAGTACCCTGGGAATCTGCTTTTAAGGACTTAGGAGTCTATGAGTGCTGTCCATCTTTATGTTATTTCAGTCTGCAAAAAGGGCATGAGGGAAGACCCAGGGAACTTCAGACCTGTTAGTCTAACCTCAGTTCCTGCAAAAATTATGGAGAAGTTCATACTGGCTACTATTGAAAGGCACTTAAAGAATAATGCAATCATCAGGCACAGTCAACACGCATTCATAAAAGGAAAGTCCTCTTTAACTAATTTGATATCCTTCTATGATAAGGTCATGTGCCTAGTGGAGGAAGGGATGGCGGTGGATGTAGTTTTTCTGGATTTTAATAAGGCTTTTGATGCTGTCTCTCACAGCATCCTTTTGGACAAGTTGTCCAGCTGTGGGATGAGCAGGTTCATGGTGTGCTGGGTGAAGAACTGGCTAAAGGGCAGAGCTCAAAGGATTGTAGTGAATGGGCCTACATCTGGCTGGTGATTGGTCACCAACGGCGTTCCTCAGGGTTCAGTTCTGGGGCCAGTTCTGTTCAATATATTTATCAATGATCTGGATGCAGGAATTGAATGCCTCATTAGCAAGTTTGCTGATGATACCAAACTTGGAGGTGCTGTTGACTCTCCTAAGGGACAAGAGGCCTTGCAGAGGCTTCTAGATAGATTGAAGCATTGGGCTATGATTAATGGGATGAAATTTAGCATATCCCAGTGCCAGATGCTGCACCTAAGATGGAGTAATGCCAGGCACAACTACAAATTGGGAGAGGAGTGGCTGGAGAGCAGCCCCGCAGAAAGGGATCTGGGGGTGCTGGTTGACAGCAGGCTCAATAGGAGCCAGCAGTGTGCCCTGCCAGCCAAGAGGGCAAACCACATTCTGGGGTGCGTCAAACACGATATAACCAGCCGGTCAAAAGAGGTGATTATTCTGCTGTGTTCAGCATTGGTGTGCCCTCACCTTGAGAACTGCGTGCAGTTCTGAGCCCCACAGTTTAAGAAGGATGTGAAGGTCCTTGAATGCATCCAGAGGAGGGCAACAAAGCTGGTGACAGGGCTGGAAGGCATGTCCTATAAGGAGTGGCTAAGGGCTTTTGTCTAGTTTGGAGAAAAGAAGGCTGAGGGGTGACCTTCCTGAGGAAGGGAAGTGGAGAGTGAGGTGCTGATCTCATCTCCCTGGGGTCCAGTGATAGGACATGTGGGAATGGTTCAAAGCTGTGCCAGGGGAGGGTTAGATTGGACATTAGGAAGCATTTCTTTACCGAGAGGGTGGCCAAACACTGGAACAGGCTTCCAAGAGAGGTGGTTGATGCCCCAAGTCTGTCAGTGTTTAAGAGGCATTTGGACAATGCCCTTAACAACACGCTTTAACTTTTTGGTCAGCCCTGAATTGGTCAGGCAGCTGGTCCAGATGACTAAATGATGCACTCATAGGTCCCTTCCAACTGGAAATATTCTATACTATTCTCAAACCAGCACAATGCTTTAACTTTTGGTCAGCCCTGAATTGGTCAGATAGTTGGACTAGATGATCATTGTAGGTCCCTTCCAACTGAAACAGTCTATTCTATTGTATTCTAATGACATTTTTCATTCACTCATGAAAATTTTAAGTTTCCATATTTCGATCAGTATTTCAGAATCTGGAAAATGTAGAGCAACTTTTGTTTATTTAGGCTTTTGCTCTTGCTAAAAATAGTTTGGGTTTGTGTGATTTAGTATTTTTCCTCTTTAAAATTCCTTTTGTTTTTCTGTTATTAACACTGTGAACTCCTTTCTAGGGTTCCTCTTAAGAAGAGGTTTGGAACATCCAAATGATACATCTGATTTTAGGCAAGCAAATCATTATCCTTTTCCTTTTGAAGCATGAGTAATTGTAAGAATTTGAATGATAACTTAAGTTGAGCTATGATAGCTGACCTACAACCCATTCAGACAAATCCTGCAGGTTTTTAAGCACTTTTGAAGGGGATATGGAAATCATTACATTGGGAAAGTGATAGTTATTGCTAGTAGTTTCACTCTAGATGTATGCTTTAATAGTGATTCTATTGAACTTTTTTGATTGTTCAACTCCCTAGAGGAAAAGGCTGTTTTCATTTCTTTCCCCAACACAAAGATGGACAAATGGTAATGTACTTTGCTGGTTTTAATCATAGCTACTGAAGTTTCATGGCTGTACACGTTGACTAAAACTACTAAACTAAAATTACATAAATGAAGGAAAATGGAAATTACTTTCCACAGAAATTAAATCCAGAGCCAGAATATATCCAAGGCCAAGGAGCTGATAGAAATATGTATTGAATTTTCACAATACAAATAATAACAGAAAAGTAGTAATATCTTGTTCTTTTAATGTACATGAAGAGTTGGTTTCTGTGAAAACACGCTGTTGTGAGGGGGGTTTTGGTTTTGGGGTTTTTTGTTTTTTTGTTTGTTTTTTTTTATCAAGCGTGTGCATAGCTAGGTAACTTTTAAATCGTGTGAGAGAAATAGGCCATTATGGCTTGCAAAGGGCTGATGGGCAAACAGTTATTTGCCCAGTGGCTGGCAATGACTGTATTTGCTATTCGCAATGATTTCAGCAGCACCCTCATGTAGGTAATCCCAACAGTGACCATCATATAAATGTGTCAAGGTAGTGATGTAAGATCTCTTCAGCCTATCTTAGAGAGCTCTGTTAGATCTCTAGTAGAACTAGTAGTTTCAGATTTTAATACAAGGTTTTATCTGTTTAATTGTAACTAACTTGGATCTACCATATGCACTGCATTTTTGTGTACACCAAATAATATAATAGACTGGATTTGCACTAATTTAACCACTGTATTTAGGGACTGCACTGGTACATATGACTTCCTTCCTTCCTTCCTTCCTTCCTTCCTTCCTTCCTTCCTTCCTTCCTTCCTTCCTTCCTTCCTTCCTTCCTTCCTTCCTTCCTTCCCTCCTTCCCTCCTTCCCTCCTTCCCTCCTTCCCTCCTTCCTTCCTCATTCATTCCTAAAATCAGTATGGTTTGCTGCTGTCTCACGGTGCAAAGTGATTATTCTTGCAGTGAAGCTCCTAGATTTGATCTGTGATAGCTGTCTGCACATACCAGCATCGTCTGTTACATAATTGCTCCATTTATTGGCATTGTCTTTGAAAAGAAATGTGTTTTTATTTTCAAATGTGAGCTATTTTATGGAGCTATTTTAGCATAAGTAGGATTTCTTGCTTTAAAAAAAAATCAGGAAAATATGTGAACAATAGATAAAGAAATTCAAAATATGGGATCATGTAAGCATTTAAAATTAAGTCATAGAATCATAAAATTATAGAATACCAGGTTGGAAGGGACCTCAAGGATCATCTGGTCCAACGTTTCTTGGCAAATCATGGTCCAGACAGGATGGCCCAGCACCCTATCCAGCTGAATCTTAAAAGTGTCCAATGTTGGGGAATCCACCACTTCCCTGGGGACATTATTCCAATGGCTGATTGTTCTCATTGTGAAAAATTTTCCTCTTGTGTCCAGTTGAATCTCCCCAGGCGTACCTTGTACCCATTATCCCTCATCTTTTCCATGTGATTCCTTGTAAAAAGGGAGTGTCCATCTTCTTTGTAGCCACCCTTCAAATACTAGAACATGGTGATGAGGTCTCCTCTAAGCCTTCTTTTCTCAAGGCTGAACAAACCCAATTCTCACAGCCTTTCCTCATATGGCAGGCTTCCCAGTCCTTTGACCATCTTTGTGGCCCTTCTCTGGACCCTTTCCAGCCTGTCCACATCTTTTTTGCATAGCAGGGGTCAAAACTGAACACAGTATTCCAGGTGTGACCTGACAAGCACAGAGTAGAGTGGGATAATGACTTCTTTGTCTCTGCTGGTGATGCCCCTGTTGATGCAACCCAGCATCCTGTTGGCTTTCTTTGCCACAGCAGCACACTGTTCACTCATATTGAGCTTGCTGTCCACCAGGACACCCAGGTCCCTTTCCACAGAGCTGCTCCCCAGCCAGGTAGATCCCAGCCTGTGCTGCACTACTGGGTTATGTTTTCCAAGGTGTAAGACCTTACACTTATCCAGAATGAGTCTGTATCAAAGACTGCATAAGGGAATGTCATTAATTTTCACATTTGTAAGAAGTTCTCTATTATTTTCCTTTTTTTAAAAAGGATACACTCATTTATCCAAATATGAAGAGCCCTATCTAATGGGTTTAGTTCCCTATGAAGAGTGTTTATGCCTTTGTTAATGTAAAAATTAAAACAGAGTAGTAGTTCTAAGAAGCTCCAGGAATGAGTTGGCTAGGGGATATAGAATCTTTCAGCTCCAAAGCCATAATTTGCCCTCTGAAGCAGTAATTTTCATCACCTGAAAGCCACCCACTAACTTCATGTCAGAACTGCAGCATTTGTTCAGGGCAACTAAGCAGTAACAAACTTGCTCATGCTTTTTCACATTAAACTACCCTTTTTTTTTTTTTCCTCCTGTTGCAACCTATTGTTCTCAAAGGGTCATTTTATGAGACTGGTCCCTTAGGGAAGTGCTCTGTGCTCTAAAGAGCACAAATTCAGGGGCAAGAGGAAATAATTTGCTGGCAACTTTATGCAGCAGTAATTATAAGTATTTGAATGGTAACTTAAGTTGAGCTATGATAGCTGACCTATAACACTTTTGTAGCAAGATTAATGCTGGAAAAAGCTGCAAAGGTAAGATCATATGGATACAAGATTCAAGGGAAAAATAATTCATATGCATCATGGGGAAAGATGAAATTTTCATCAGGGATTTGAAAAATACATAATGTTTGCCATGTATCAGAAATCCCTGTGTTGTATCCATTTATACCTCCTCACACTTTCCAGTATACCTTGCTAGCCCTAGATACCATAAATTGCCCTATGCAGCCTCCATACTTCCTCCAGGTAAACACCCCTGAGTCCCATTGCGGTGGGTGGTGACCAGAGCTACTACAGAAGATAAAGTTTGACTCCATATGAAGAGCCAAGCCCCCAGGTAGTACTATAAAGAGCTCATCTAAATGTAATAAGGTCACTGTGATGGTCAAATTGCTCAGGCTACAATTTTAAGCCAACAATTTGAAGTCCATCTTCAAGCACCTCAAAAGTGTCATGAATTTCCTCCAGCCTGTGATGTTTTCTTTCAGGATAAATGAAATGAAATATAAATACAACCTGGGGCTACTTTGGCTGCTTTTCTAGTCACGACTGACAGCAGCATGGACCATGTTACCCTATGCAGTCCCTTTGAGCTTGCGACCATAACTCTTCCCAAGGCAGGATCTGGGGTGACAGTGTCAGACAGCAGTCACTGCTGAGACCATTTGTCCCTTAAGCAACAAACTCTAAAGTCAGGCCTAGCGGATAGTCTCAAACAGCTATATGCTCAAGAAAATCTTGACAATTAGCAAGCTTCAAATGCCACGCACTAAATAAGAAAAGCCAGATTTAGCCAGGACACATATGTATCTCTCAAATCACTTCCCATTACCCCTCATGAGTCAGTATTGCCTTCAAGGTAATTTAACTCACTGTCTTGTCTTCCCTGTTGATAAAAAAATAATCTCTTCCTCTGAGACACCTAATGGATGATCCCCTGAAATACGTGCCTAAATAATTATCTGTCTAGGAGACTCTTTTATACAGTGAGTCATCATTCACTGTCACTATAAAGGCCTTGTTCTAATTTTGAGACCCTCATTAGAATTAAAATATCAAACAAAGTATATGCTTCTGACAGCTAGTCCACCAGAATTGCAGCAGTAATTCTGTAAAGCAAGGAGAAAACAAAACCAAGGGTTCTGAAGCCACAAATCTAGAATATCCAAAATTTTCAGCACAGAACAAAGTCGGAGTTCAAGGCAAAGAACATCTGAGTTCAACACTCTTGGAGGGATTTTCTCTTACTAATTGTCTGTAAACAGATGAGGAAAATGTTGAGCAAAGCAAAGATGCAAAATATTATATTCTAGTGCAAACTTCAACAGTACCTCCAGGGAAGGAACAAATGTAAGATCCTAGGTATAAAAAGCAATAGTTTTTCTTTTTTATTATTGTCATGGAAGAGGAGGTAGGTTTGGGATTACAGGAGCTCTTAGAGGATACTTTATTGGTTCCTGTGCAGACTAGCACGGGAGAAAAAGGGTGGAAAATAATCTAACAAGAATGTTGAGTGACTTCCAGTTTCCACAGACAGCTGAAGTTAGCTTTTCATACTCTTTCTTCTAACAGTCTTTGTATTGGATTTCTTTTAGAAGACACAACTGTAGCAGGCTAAAATTAGAAAAATATCCCTTGCAACAAGTGAAAACGGAGCTTAGTATGAGATTAGACTCTGGAAGTCAAAGTGGAGTGGTGTGAGGGGAAGCAAACTACAAACTCTTGAGGGATTGGAATCTCCATAGAAGAAAACTGCTATTTGTGCCTAATCCCAGCCATTAGGGAGCAACGCTTGGTTGGTAGGATTTGTTTAAACCATACATCAGAACAATTCTTTGAAAGAAAATTTGGGTTTTGACTCAAAAAAATTTTGAACTGGAAATGTATGCTGAAAAGCTTTCACAGCACAAACCTCAGTCTGTAGATGAGAATAGTTGTTACTTGGTAGAGTTAGACAAGTCAGGGCTTTTCCTCAGAATATGAGGGAGTAATGCAGAGGAAGGTTAGGGTTCAACAGAAGATGTTAAATGTGTGGGTTTCATGCTTACACAGCAATCATGAAAAAGGAATTATGCCAGCATACTTCTGAAAGTCAGTTTATACTAAATATATGCAAGCTGCATAACCTAGTTTATATTTATACTGCTGTTCTCATTGACTGGATTAATTGGTTGCACAGAGCTTTACATGAGTACAGCTTCTCCTGCCACGGAGGGATATGTGAGAGCAGGCAGAACCTCCCTGCCATTGTGGGGAGAAAAAACACCAGTTCTTCTTTGTCAGAGTGTGTCTTGGCTTTAGACTCAACTGTAACTCAGATGATATCAGCAGCACATGGTGGTGGTTTTCTCCCCAGTTCCTACTGTTTAATTGAGGTGCGGGAAACCCTCCTGCTTCATGTCTATTACACTAAGTTAGCTGCTATTTGGCAGGGGTTTACCCAGTATTCCATCACCAGCTAACAGTGGATCGAGAAAAAACAAGAAAGAACAACCCCTACCCCCAAAACTATCATAGAATCATAGAATCGTTTAGGTTGGAAAAGACCTTTAAGATCATCCATTCCAACCATTGACCCTACTCTACCAGGTCTGCCACTAAACCATGTCTCTAAGCACCACATCTACACGACTTTTAAACACATCTAGGGATGGTGACTCAACCACCTCCCTGGGCAGCCTGTTCCAATGTTTGATGACTCTTTCAGTGAAAAATTTTTTCCTAATGCCCAGCCAAAACCTCCCCTGGCGCAACTTGAACCCCTATTGCTAGTTACTTGGGAGAAGAAATCAGCTCCCATCTCACTACAACCTCCTTTCAGGTAGCTATAGAGAGCAATAAGGTCTCCCCTCAGCCTTCTCTTCTCCAAACTAAACAATCCTATTTCCTTCAGCCACTCCTCATAAGACATGTTCTCCAGACCCCTCACCAGCTTTGTTGTCCTTCTCTGGACAAGCTTCAGCACCTCAATGTCCCTCCTATACTGTGGTACCCAAAACTGGACACAGTACTCAAGCTGTGGCCTCACCAGCGCTGAGTACAGGGGCACGATCACTTCCTTACTCCTGCTGGCCACACTATTCTTGATACAGGCCAAGATGCCATTGGCCTTCTTGGCTACCTGGGCACACTGCTGGCTCACGTTCAGCCGGCTGTCCACCAGGACCCCCAGATCCTTTTCTGCCAGGCAGCTTTCCAGCCACTCCTCCCCAAGCCTGTAGCGTTGCCTGGGGTTGTTGTGACCCAAGTGCCGGACCCGGCACTTGGCCTTGTTAAACCTCATGCACTTGGCTTCAGCCCATCGATCCAGTCTGTCCAGATCTCTCTGCAGAGCCTTCC
>VFFE01007738.1:540755-557956 GCA_008921705.1 Burhinus oedicnemus
GATTAGAGCAGCCTGTAGTAGACACTACCTGCAAGGTCCCCTTTGTTGCCTCAGTCTCTAACTCTTACTCATAAGCTTTCAACCTGCTTGTGGCTATTCTTCAGAGACACAATCTATCCATTTCTTGACATAGAGGGCAATGCCTCCACCCCTCCTTCCTCACCTGTCCCTTCTGAACAACAGCCTGTAGCCATCAATAGCCACACTCCAGTCATGGGATTCATCCTACCAAGTTTCAGTAATGGCAACTAAGTCGTAGCATTCCAGCAGCACTGTGGCTTCCAGCTCCTCCTGTTTGTTGCCCATGCTGTGTGCATTGGTGTAGAGGCACTTCAGCTGGGCTGTTAGCCATGTCACCTTCTTAGAGGAACACACCTTAATGCCTTTGAGGTGTTTCACTAGTGTTTCCCTGTTAGCTTCTTTTACCTCAGGCACTCCTGGCTCATCTTGGTAAGACTTTAAGTGTGCTGCAGTGTACCCAGCATGCCTCAGAGCAACAGGCTGAGGGCCCTTGCTAGCACTCTGTCCCTCCAACCTTGGCATGTTGTCCCACAGGTTGTCAAGGGCAAGGCTGATATCATCCCCCTGCCCCTTCCAGCCTAATTTAAAGCTCTGTCAATGAACCCCACTAGCTCATGAGCAAAGACCTTCTTCCCTCTTTGAGAAAGGTGAACCCCATCTGACGCCAGCAGGACTGGTGCCGTGTAGACCATCCCATCATTGAAACACCCAAAGTTGTGGTGATGACACCAGTCACAGAGATGTGTATTAATAGACTGGGCTCATCCATTTCTTCCAGTGTTGCTGCCCACAACTGGGAGGATAGAGGAAAAAATAACCTGTGCTCCAGATTCCCTTACCAACCATCCCAAGGCCCTGAAGTCTCTTTTGATCGCCCTTGGACTATGCATTGAGGCTTCATCACCACCCACACAGAAGAGCACTAATGGGTAATAGTCTGAGGGCCGTACCAGACTAGGAAGTTTCCCAGTGATGTCCTTAACCCAGGCCCCAGGGAGGCAGCAGACTTCCCTAAGGGGAGGGTCTGTCCGGTCTATTGGACCCTCTGTTCTCCTCAGAAGAGAGCTGTCTGCAACTATAACCCATATTTTCGTCCTCGTGGAGGTGGTTGGGACACAAGGGGCAGGCCATTCTGACGTCTGCATCACTTCTGGTGAAGATGGACCATCATCCACATCATCCATTGACTGGCCTTCCACATACAGAGGCTCGTACCTATTGTACAGAGGTACCTGGGAAGGTGAGGTGGGCAAGAAGGGGGTTCACCTCCGCCCCAAGCGTGGACTTGCCTCCATTCACTTCTTCCCAAAGGTACAAATCAAAGATCACCCAAAGGTACAAAAACAACCCAGATCAGATATACACATGGAGTCGCATGCGTTTCTCTTAAATTACAGCACGTGATACGGAATTTATGTTGGCTCTGAGATTCTACTCTGGGTTCCTGCTGGCTGAGGGAATACAGGCAACACCTGATCAGGTATAAAGCTAAAGTGGCATGGATAGTTAGTGCCTGAACTGTCAGCATGAGGTTTAGACTAACAGAAATGTTCTGAACTAACTTATACCAGCAAAGAGAGCTAAACATTTTGCAAGGTGGGAACAGTGCTTTGCGTCCTGTGGCTGCAGTGTTTCTGATCTGATACTTGAAGCTCTGAGACTGTACTACCAGACCATGGCCAAAGGAGCACCTTAATTTGCTATTTCACATGCACATCCTCTGGGAACTGGTTTAAGCATCATATTCTCCTGTCACTCACTTCTGTGCCTTTGCATCAGTTGTGCTAATAATGTGTAGTAAAGCAGACTGGGGGAAGTGATACAGGCTAAAAATCCTGATCACTCTGTATGCGCCTCTGTGTGTGCGTGTGTTTGTGTGTGTACCTGTGTGTACATGCATGCACGCATGCACGTGCTCCAACCTGAAGTAGGGAGAATAAGAAAATTGCTCCTTTTGAGGTCTACTGGCCCGGCTACATTATCTAACTGCACTCTGAGATGCCAAATAGACCGAATTAATTCACCTGGGCTTCTTTTGGCTTAAACTGTTGTTGAGCGAAGGACAAACAGACTGGCTCGTGAGAAATAAGGGCACTGCAGTTTAGCCCACTGAAATTCTCAGGATCCTAGAAATTCTCAGGATCCTAATGAAACTTCTAACAAATTAATCTCACTACAAAACAAGTTGCAGTGTAAACAAAGCAGAGTAGCCTAACTTACTAAACTGATCCAGGTGCTTTGCTCCTAATTTAGAAGGATGTAAAGTAAAAACTGAAAAAGTACTGTGCAGCTTTATGTTTTACACTTTTTCTGTGACTTTATGCTGCAAAACATTCAGCTGATTCACTGAGGAATGAAACATTGCACTTACGCAGAGACAGACCAGCTCTTCTCTTGGCTAGTGGCAAGGGCAGCCTTGCCAGCCTGCTTATAGGGAGTGCTATCTTTACACTTACAGGGAGGGCAGAATGATTTTTATGTTCTCCTATTCCACAGTAGACAAGGGCTTGGATCCAAGCAAACCTACAAAAACTAAAATCCCTGTGCCAGGTCTCAAAGCTCTTTCAAGGGCGAACGTCTAGCTCACAACAAGCAATGTGAGGCTGGGGGCTGTTTGGTTTAGGTACGTAAAACCAGCCAGTTCCTGCTTAAAAACTGACTGCAGCAAAGCCTGCTTTCCCCTGCTGTTCATGGACAGCCCACAGGAGCTGCTCTGTTTGTAACTGGGTTGATAGGTAGCCCTTCATCATCCTCCTCATGCCTACTCCCCTTCCAGCTCTGGAGTCCAGGCCATGCTGCCTTAGCTCCACAGTTTCCAGTTCTGTCCCTGGAGCGGGCTGTTTATTTGCCAGAAGGTCCCTGCAATTTAAAGTCGATTAGCTGCAGGGCCATCAATCAGCGACAGAACCTCGTTTTTCTCTGTCCCAGAGCCCCGATCTTGACTGAAGGCGCTCTGCAAGATCTGAGCAAATTGAAGATAAGTTGATTCTTATCAGATGGATCCACAAAAAGTTACCAAACACTGAATAATATCCGAGGAGTGTACACTTGAAAAAAAGGCTGTGGGTAATTGTGTTAATGAATGAAACATTACAGATAGAGTAAGTTGAAAATTGTAGCTTTTCTCCCTTATTAATAGGGGGAGTTTCTACTTCCATTTACATGATGTGTGTTGCATTCTTTCAGATGATCATTAATTCGTTTTTGCTGAGAACCAAATTGATGTCAACATACACTCTTAAATCAAACACAGAGCTCTTCTAACAATTCCATACAGTAGCACCAGGAAGCTGTTCAGCAGATATCTGGTTCCTCCAGACCTGTTAACAAGTGATTCTGTACAAGGGACTATTAATAGCTCCTTGGTGGATTTCAGAAATTGAGTATACAAAACCATAAGAAAGTTTGTAGGACCTCCTAGACTTACTCTGTGTCTAGTCTCCCTGATGCAGTTCTGTGAAAAGCAGTGAAGCAGACAAGATCTGTCAACAATCATTCATCAAATGCCTGATTTGTTAAATATTGCATATAGATTGCCTGCTGAATAATAAGTAGCCAATTCTGGAACTTGCTTCAGTGTAATTCAGAGCTCCTCCCAATCAGATATTAATGTCTGGACTTTCAAGTGTATTAGACCAAGTTATTATTTTAATTTCATTGCTGCCTTCTTACAAGTTCCTATCTAATTAACAATGATTGTGCTATTTGAAAGGCTCTTGATTTTTTACCCTGTGGAGCAGCTTAGAAGTAATGGTAGCTGTCTTAGTAGATCAGTCATTTGTTTTGCTATCCCAGGTGATTAGTACATTGAAATGCAGCTACCTTATTCCAGAGTCAGAATTGTTGAAACATAATGCACAATGTATTAAAAAGCTCTTTAGAAAACATTGATGTTTTAAGCATTGCTCCATTTGTCAGCTCTGGTAGAAGAAACAATGAAAATAGCCAAGGAATGTTCTTCCTTAGTGAAATTACAGAAGAAAATACTTTTCGCCAATGAATCAATACCCGTTCCTTGATGAAACAAAGTATGGGTTCGATCCAGCTGCTACTACATCAGAGAGAGCAAAAGCAGAGACTGCAACAGTGTATATTGTTATGCATATTCCTTCATGGGAATTAATGCATGAGTTAAACAGACGATAATGTTTTCCAGATCACTGAGAGTGCATTTTCAAAAGAGGCACTTTTAAGAGTCAAAATCTTCCTGAAGCCTTTTGGGGTGGATGTTAATACCCTTAAATACTTTTCATATATCTATACAGGCAGCTTAGCCTGTTCTTAAACTCTAAACAAGGCTTTAAGATAGATCTGTGATGATCTCTGACTCACTCGGAGTTTGAGCCCAGGTGCCGATGAGCGTTGGCCTGTTGCTCAAGGCCAGAGGAATGGGCTTCCAGGAAGCATGGAGTATGTGCTGTTGTGAAAATGCCTAGGTTCCCAAATAGGGGTGGCTGCAGAAAGCAAATTTAGTCACAAACAATGTGATATCAGCATGTTCACTTACTCAGTCCAATCCTTCCAGTGACCCAAATGCACAACTTCACTTCCAGAGATTTTCCAGACCTCCAAATCCAGTTTCTCTGGAAGGCACGGAAAAATGGCACTGGACTAATGACAACCAAACCTGGAACAGCTCTGAGGGCTCTTCAGCTGGAAAGGATAGATATTTGCATTCACTTCAGCTGACTTCCAGCACAATTCCTCCATTTCTCAGAGGTGACAGGACAAAGTACTTGCAGATAACGCTCTTCCCCCAGCACTCGGCAGCCCAGCACGTTCTGTTCCATTTTCCCAGGCAATGAGAAGGTGTTTACAAATAGCAAAGCTTTACATTAGTTGAATCTGTCATCTGCAATAGTACTGTAGACTCCAATTTTAACTAAGAAATTCTTGTTATTTCAAACTGGTTCTTGTACATACACTTTCTCTCTTTTCCTCTTAAACAAACAAATAAACAAACCACCTCCCCAAACAAACAAACAAAAAATCCCAAACAAAAACCAAGAAGACTTAATAATGATTTAAAGTGGAGCTAGAAGGGGGATGGGAAATGAGTTGCTAATGTTAAGTACCTCCTGCCTT
The DNA here is from genome assembly GCA_008921705.1 of Burhinus oedicnemus. Taxonomy (NCBI): domain Eukaryota; kingdom Metazoa; phylum Chordata; class Aves; order Charadriiformes; family Burhinidae; genus Burhinus; species Burhinus oedicnemus. The sequence goes on from VFFE01007738.1 coordinate 545,862, forward strand.
CAGGAGGAGCTTAAGGCATACTAAGATACAAACCTGGGCCATGAATCTGTGTTGATTGACCCTGCACACCAGTGGGGAGCAAACCCAGCCCTCTGGAAGCAGAGACAGAGCTTTTGCTTTCTTTGATCTAAGAGTGTAGGTTGGGTTCTTCTCCTGTGGTGTTCAAGCGTCAGGTTAAGGGATTCAGTAGCAGATGCAAAACTGGAGCAGCTCCGCCTATACCAGGAGCGAAATGTGCTTCCTCACCCCATCACCTCCTACCCACCTTGATGCCTTCCTTGCACATGGACTATGTATCGTGCACGTGCCAGCTCTGTACACTGGCAATGCACATCCACTTGCTGTCTGGTCATTGTCTAATTCAGGTCATGGGGAGAATCTCAGGGCTACCCCTGTGTGGTGATATACAAATACCCGCTGTGTTTTACACACGAGTGCAAACTTCAGGGCATTTTCCAGACTCCTGGAATACTACTTCACAAGCACAAGGGCAGGTTAATTTCTGCAGTGTGAAAAACTTATCATTTTAAGGAGCCAATAAGCTAACAGTAACTCACCAAGGAAATCACCGCTTGCCCTTTCTCAAAAACTGATTTTGCTACCATTCATTGCAGTGAAAATACTGATTTCAAAGGATGCAAAATTAGACTTTGTGTATATTAATATGGGCTTCCTCTGTGCATCCAAACAGATCTCTGGCAGCTTCACCGGGGTTCTGTAATTGTCTTTGATTAACCTACACATAATGATAGGAAGCTACAAGATTGTAATGGAGATGAGAATTTCACTTAACAAATGGTCTTATCAGGTGCTAGTCTGTATATCTGTATTTGCTGCTTCACTCTTCAGAAAAACAGGCTGGAGAGAATAGAAGAGAGGTGTTGAAAAGAAATCTAAGAAATGTAAGCTCAAAGTACTTCAGAGATGCAGTGAACCATAAAGTTCTTCAAACCACAGGCCATACTCTCTCACTGCACATGTGTTTTGATGGTTCTGATTTACAAATTGTTTGGAAAAAGAGAGGATTAAAGTCCCTGTTATTTGTCACTTGAAACCTTCAAAGCAGTTCACAAAGAAAAGTGATGTGATTTTCTAGTCAGACAGACCAGCATAAAGGCAGACGTGTGCAGCCCTGTAGCCGGAACTGTGGCTTGAACAAAGCATTGATAGTCAGGAATTCGAGAACTGAAATCCTTGATCAGGTTATACCACCATATCCAGTGTTGATTTATACAAATAAGGCAATTAAGGCAAGAAAACACATACTTAATTCTCATTAATTTTGATAAAATTACACACCGGAGTAAGAGTCAAGCATCTAGAGACACTTGCAGATCAGTCTGTTCCAAAGATCATTGCATTAACAGGGTCCTTACTGCTGATTTTAAAAAATAGGCTCAAGCTCTGCTCCTCAGTTTTTCCTTCTGACAAGCAGTGATAGGGACTTAAAACCAGAAAACTGTGATGATTCATAAAATGTGTTATGAAGAACATTATCAGCTGAGATGAATGCTACATCATATGTAATATTTATCGTCAGAGTAAGTGGAAATGTTTTCTAAATTTTAAATTTCAGTTATGAACTTTGGCAAATTTTCAAATGTTAATGATTTTTGGGGGGTTTCCACGCAAATTGTCAATGTGTTTTCTGAACTTGGTTTGTTTGCTTATTCCAGTTTGCGTTGTTCCACTTGCTTTCTTAATTCTTTTCAGATGCAGAAAGTTTTTAGAATGTATAAAGCCAGCAAAAGGTTCAGTTTTCCATTCATGGTAGCTCTGTTCTGCTTTGGTCTGGAAAAAGGATCTGAGAACCACATCTATCTAGTGATGCCACCACAATGTAACAGTCACAGGATAAATGTTTGGGGGTAGGTTTCCTTACCGTGTTCTCCTGTACTTCATATCTGACATTTCTACCTTAGAATGATCAGCTCTGGTTAGCATTAAGCATTGCTGAAAATGAGTTTTTCAAAAATAAAATTTCTTTTAAATATACTTATTTTAATTAAAAAATAAGTCATCGGGGAAATACAACAAATTATTAAATATTGGGTAGGGATTTTTCATATGATAGAGATGTCAATTCATGAAAGAAATCCAAAGCTGACAGAAGCTGGCAGAACAAAGGCCACAAAATTCAGCTGTTAACCTCTATGATGCATTTGGGGAATATTGATTCTCAGCTGTGACTCCAATAGTAATACTGGTTTTGGTAAGTTCAAGAATGTCCACATTCTAACACCTATTCAGTAAATCTCTAGAACTGAAATAAGTCTTCCATAATCTAGAAAGCAAAAAAACATAAATAGAAGATATGTTAATGAGATATGGCTAAGCTGAGACCCAAAGGAAAGCTTCACTCCCACTGACCACTGACCTCAGTTGAAACTTGGACCATTGTGTGCATGTACCCATATTGACCTGGCCCCTATACATCCGTTTTAAAGGGCCAAAGGGATACAGCTAAAGACCTCTTCAGCTTCTATTATATATCATTGTGCGCCTGTCAAAACTAACAAGCTACGACCTGAGGAGGGAAACAATACTTGAAGAGCATTGCATGGTCTTAGTTAACTGTTTTTTGTATTTACAGTATGAGCTAATGCTGATTTGCACATGTAATTAGAGTTTATTTTCAAAACAGTCATTACACCATGGAATTTTTTACTAAAACAGGAAAGCATCAGACACTTTTATTTGAAACAAAACTGAGTCTGACTTCATTGACTTCAGTGAAAGATGCATTACACCTTGACTTTGTCCAAAAATTACTTCAACGACCTCAATGAAAACCACAGGGTTACTAACAGGAATGCTGTCAAGGAAATATAGTCACATCCACTGCAACCCCAATGAAAGTTTCCTTCAATAAATACCATAATGGCAATGATCTTGGAGACAGAGGAAACAGCACAAAATAGCATAAGAAAAAGGCATGAAGTCAATCCAGTGTGTTTTCAGAACAAACTGAAAAGGGGAAGAATGAGATGTCTTAGATCCCTTGGCATCTGCAAACATCAAGGAGACATCACATTTGGGCTAATCTCAAGGCAAAGCAGCCATATAAAGTAAATCTACAGGTTTTCTAAAGTAAACCTATAGACTTTCTTGGCCTTCTAAAGCATGGAAGATAACAGAAAGTAATCCTCTTTCTTTTTTGTAAAAAAAATTACTTTAAAGTAGGGTGGACTTTTTTTTTCTCTCACTTTGTAGGATCTATTTTAAATGACCTATTTAAATGTTCTGCAATTATGGTGCTTTTGTATATTTTCCATGCAGAGTGAACAGAAAGGGAATCCCTTGAAGTTATGGTATTTTAACCAACCAAAGAATAATCTTTTCTTTCTTTCTGTCTGAATTCTTCATACAAGGTGTTTTGAAATAGATAAGACAGGTTCATTACCGTTGTCATAATTGTCAGCTTCTGTCAGTTCCATTAGTGGATAAAGGTCTCTATGAATATTACTCATGCACTCCTAGCTAGCCTCCCAAACGCTGTACAAGCTTCTGAAAACTACCCCCTCTGCTGCGCTTTCCAGTCACTCAAGTCTGTTCTGCCGTTATTTAATGTGATCCCTTGTTATGTCAGGTTTTTCTTATTCATCCTTCTGCAATGCTTCTTACTTACTTTATTGATATGTGAATATCTGAATATCTTTATTGATATATGAATCACTTATTTAATAAAATAAATTTCCCCCTATGTTCAGAGCATGCTGGCTTCAGATTTGTCTGGAAGGTTATAACTTCACACCTTGGAGAAGACCTGAAACATTGTATGTCAGAAGAGTATTCGGGTCATAGATCCTGAGATTAAGTGGAGACACTGTTTTTTATTTCTTTGGTTATACTGAATGTGTCTACAACCATATCCTCCCCTTGGCATAAGAGGATTCCAATAAGGTGTCGTGTTTTGCTGTGAGCATTAAAGGGCAAAGCAAACTTTCCCAAGGTAAAATTAAAAGTGTAATTCGTAATAGAATCCATTACGTAACGCCCGAGGTAAGTAAAGTAGTTATCCAATCAATCGCAGCAGAATTAAACACAACAGCAGAATAGCACAGTTAAACCACTGCATACAAACACAAAGAGCAAATAAGTTATACAACACATACAGCAGGTTAAGCAGTGTTGTGTCAACTAACTTTAAACAAAAGCCTATAAAGACACGGTACAATATCCTGTCCAAGAACAACATGAAGTGAGCTGTCTCTTTTAACTTCCAACCCCGTAAGACTCTCGTAGAAAAAATTGGATACTCTCTAAATGGAGCAAGCTGGAATTCGAACTATTCGGGCAATCTGTCAGAGCCCTGGTCAAGCCCCGGTTGAGCCCCACATTGGGCGCCAATAAATCTGTCATGGTTTGGGCCGACTGGCCACTGAAATGAACGACAGATGCTCTCTTTTACTTCTCTCCCCTTCAGAGGATGGAGAGCATCTCCCTTCAGGCAGAGAAGGATGAGAGAGAAAAGAGACATGAGTTTTAAAAAAACCCTAAACAACTATAATTAAAATATGAATAAAATAATAGAAATAAAATAATGAAATATATACAACATGTACAAAACCATATCGAGCTCCCAGGATGGCAGCCACGTCACCGGCAGGCACTGGGAACATCCCAGACTGGACTCAGCGATGGACAGGAACTGGATTCCGGATCTGGATTCAGGATCGGGATCAAAGGCAGATGAACAGACAGAGTCCTCCTTGGACGCCGGCCACTGAAGAAAGAGTGCTGACCCTTTGATCCCTCAGCTTTTATACTGAGCATGAGGCAGATGGGATGGAATACCCTGTTGGTCAGTTTTGGGTCACCTGTCCTGCCCGCTCCTCCCTGCAGTTGTGACCCCTCTCCGCTTTTCCGCTTCCGACCCTCCAACAGGGCATATAACAAAGTTGTCTGACCTTGGTTGTTATAGTAATAAGTATAAGCAAGCGCCTGTCTGCATACCATCCCTTAGCATAAATTATAAACAATCAGGTCTTATCAGTGTCTGGAAGAGGACTACAGTCTTAAAAATACGCTGTTAATTTCAGAGAGTTCAGTTAGTTAGAAGAGTCTTGGCTGAACAGTAAAATTACTGAACAGAAAATCAGTTCTGTTTTACCTTAAACCAGGACATTAGGCCAGAATTCTCCTTTAGACGCCAATGTTTCCATCATTCAGGCATCGGTTTAGACTTTTCACATAAATCTGCCTTTGATTCTTTCACTATTTAGTAAATATGTGTAAATGTTTCTTCTGAAAATGAGATTTCATGGACATGTGGGAAGAAAAGATATCTTTGCTTTTCAAAATGTTAAAAGACTCAAGTGCGAGAAAATCTAGACCTTGTTCTAGTGGAGGGAAGGAACTCTACAAAAATTTACTTTTCTCCTTTACTTTTCTATATAAACTTTGATTAAAATTGAATTTACATGACTGTGAAGCTACAAAGACATTGTAAAACATTTAACATATGCTGTTGCTGTGTGTTTAGTCCAGTTCGTCCTCCCCTCATACCTCCCCCCATCTCTCTCTCACCCTGTAAGTGGCCGGATACTCCCACCGCTAATCATACACCAGCTTTAATAAATGCTGGAGCTCTTTATAAGCCAATTCAATTCACTAATTTGGCTGAAAACCAATCTAACCAAGAGAAGAAAAAAATCCATTGAGATTACAGAGTTGATTCAAGGAGGGTCAAATAAGTGCCAGAGATGGCACAAGGGAAGAGTATGACAAGACCTGTTCGCTGGTAGCAGGGACATAATAAGGGGAAACAGGGAGGACAGACAGTTAGTCCTTCCCTCTTCCATGAAACCACCCCATAAATATAAAAAGGAGCAGAACTTGGCCCTTCTTACTAATGTACCTACATCCATGTCATTATTTTCTAGGCACCCATCTCAGTTTTATCTGTAGATGCCAGTCATGGCATGTAGCTAGAAGCTGAGACACACTTAGGAGCGCCACGACTACAAGAGTTGTGTCACATTGTCAGAATTCTCTTTCTTTTGATATGCTTTGTAAACTGTAGGAAGTTCAAAAAAAAATCATTTGAAAGACTTTATTGCCCCAAATAATTACTTTACCCACCTCAAAATCTAACTTTAAATTTTTAAAGATATTTCTGTTTTTTTCTGGTGCATCCATCCAGTGGAGAATGCAGCAGAGCTGCCTCTACTTATTGCTGTCCTGAAGCCTTTGCTTCAGGAGGGAGATTTCATTTTACCTGCTTTTGGAACAGTCTGGATTGGCTGCTCAGGCCTTGGAGACAATTATGTGAGGCAGCCAGGTAATGAGAGGACATTCCCCCTTCCACCCAGGCAGGGCTGAAATTCTTAAAGAGGGTGAGACATCCATCTCAAGCACAACCCCTTTCCAGATCATTTTGATATGGTGTCAAAATGTTTGCTGTTAAAAGCAAACATCTCTTTTCTGGTTACTGGTTCAGCATGCCTTCCCTGAAGCCAGTTTATATCAGATCAGCACTGGCGTGTAATCATTAGGTTAAAAAAATGTCACTGCTCAGTTACTGAAGTAGCTGCACTTTCTCTTCTCTCTTGAAAGACCATGTTCCTACAGTCCTTTGCAATAGTCTAGAGGCAATAGGAAAGATAGCGTAGGCCTGCTTTTTTAAAAACAATAATAAGAGTCTGCTAGCTCATGAGCCTATGGAGGCCTTAATTGAAATTAATAGGAAATGTAAAAGTAAAGGAAATTAGGGCAGCTGCAAAAGAAACCCCAGAAGCAAAAGCAGATTAAAGTAGAGCAATGAGCAAACCCATGCAATATCTTAATTTTGCTTCCAATATTTCCCCCCTAGTGTAACTTGCTCCCTAAATCAAGCAACAAGTCTAAAGCACATGGTTTCTTCTGTAGATACCTATTCATAGTGGTCTTTCAGCTGATGAGCAATGAAGCTGCAGGAGTTGGGGAGTGATTCTCCCAGCGTGCTGAGAGACAAGAGTAGCTGCCAAGTTGCTCTGCACTCGTTCCCTGGTCCACATTGTCACAGCTGGAAGTTCTTCGTCCAAGAAACAGCAGCAACTTAAACTTCAGCAAAAATAGAGTATTTGCTTTTCATTCTAAAGATTGAATGACAATTATTTTATTGTCTTTTATCATACTTTTATTGTAAGCATTATTCTTGAGCTTTCTAAGAAAGAACCTTTTCTGCTTGCACGTAGCTTAATGAGGGGGTTTACACTATCAACCTTTATACACGTGAGAAGTCTGTGGAATTCCAGGAGGTGATAAGGATTAGTCTCACATATGAGAAAAACATGGAGGACTGAGAACTTAAATTAGAATATTCTGAATTCACATTCTGTTAATGTCAAGTGACCTCAACCCATCCAATCCTGACCAGAAGCCTAACAGGTATGGCATTCATAGCATAAAAGATTTCCCCTGTTCCATTATTGAAGATGAAGGTATTAGGAGCAAACAAAGAAACAAGCCTTGTAACACAATACATTTTTCCCCCTTCTTAGAGTACCTTTTTCTTTCCTATCCTTTCCAACCACACTCAAATTTCTTTAAGTTTTCTCTGTAGTACATGGGCACAGTTCTCAGGGACAATGAAGTGTTATTTCGTAATTCGGTGTATTCAATAATGCCAGAGATTTCTAGCATGGAATCCTTATTCTAAATATATTTCTCTTCTTGAGAAATCAGTTTAGTGAGCAGTTTCCACAAGAGACTTGGGTAGGACGACAGCAGTTGCTTCTAGGTTTTGCATTTAACCTTATATCATATGACCTTATGAAAAAATATCCCAGGTAAGTTCTTCATTTGTCATTTTTTCATTAGTTTCTTTGTCTTCTGATTTCACACTTTTTGTTGTCTCAGCGGGCAGGAGGATAGGCCAAGCTCAGCTTTAGCCTCTGACAGTGAGCTGGAGGGTGAACAACCCCTGGGAAAATGAGCACAGAGAAAGAAAATAAGTAAAGGTGTACTGACAGCACTGGACAGCTTGCAATTTAGTGAAAGTAAATGCCTACCGACTGTGCCCTGACAGTAAAATCTGGCAAGAGTAGTGTTACAGAGCTGGACCCCACAAGCTGAGTTTACAAACAGAATTAATCAGAAGACCCACTACCAGCAGCATGTGCACTTTATCAAACATTCAAGACAACGACTCCTTGCAAATGAGTAGGAAAAGATGGAATGAAAAATCCCTGCCAATCCCTATTGAAGGGATGCATGCATTTCAGCGTTTTCTCAGGTGATGTCTTCCTGGAGCACATGGTTACTTGTTGCGTGTTGAAGAGGGCTCCTGGATAAAATGGAGTAAGTTAGGTGGAAATAATATGGATCCAAGCAGAGACATATATCTGACAGCATTTCTTCCACTTTATTTAGCACAGTACTCTTTCACAGTGCTTCTGTCTTCAGTGTATTGCAGACTCGCACTGTTTCCTACCACACTGTACCTTTGAAAAGATGCACATGCAGGGACTCACCCTAGTAGGTACAGAGTTTTCAAGGATGCTCTCCCTCCCCATCTTCTGACTGACAATCTGGCAAAATACATAGAAGACGGGGACAATGGGTGGAGTTATTGCCTTTTTTTTTCTCCTCAAAAGTCTATGTCCTGTCAGTTGAAGCCCTATTATAAGACAGTGCTGCACAGTCATTGTTGTATTCTGCTGTGTTGGACGTTGTTTGCTGAGTATGGCAGTTGTTACTGATTTATCTGGGAGCAGAAACATGTTGTAGGCTTGTTAAACAGAAATTGTTTAACCATGGAAACTCCAGAAACAGACGGAGTCCACACAAACCTTTGCTTTCCTATTCAAAGAATTGTTAACCAGCTTTCCATGTGTTCAAGCAAAACAGTTTCTTCTGTACCTGGGCCCTGTGTGAAGGGCCACAACATTAACTTTTGGGCTATTTTTATCATTCTTTGGGAAAAGGAAGGACTGCTTACATAAAAATTATAAAATAGAGCCTGATCCAAAGAGACTCCCATTAATTTCCGGAGACTTTTTATGTGGGTTTCTACTCCTGGCATGAACCTTTTCAAGCAGAGCAATCCAAATACATTTTTGTGCGCACTGCTTCCCTCCCAGGTGTGTTTTGGCAGCTGGATGTGCAAGGTTTACTCCCAGCTGGCCAGTACAGCTGCTGGCACATGAGCAAGGAAAGCATGCTCCTGTGCTGGTCATGGCAATTACAAGTTCTTGTCTCGGTCTTCTGATTTCAAGAGCCACAGGTGTGTGGGCCACCAGTATCTCTGTTTAGTTCAAACTACCGAGGACTAACCCTTATTTCATTTTAAGGATGACAACAAAACGGAGAGAGAGAGCAGAACAGTGCAACTCAGTGGCTGTGGAAAAGCGTTTAGGATGCCCATGCATCCATGGGTAGCATAAAGGTAAGACATTGGCAATTCTATGAAAGACACCTCCTCCTCGCCGCTTATGTATACGCATGTAGCCTGAGTTCAGATACTGTATCTTAAAATGTACTTGGAAAGGCCCAGGAATCAGTAGGCATTTAGCTCCTGTTTTGTTTTCATTTCTCATTGGTTCTGTTTTACCTCAAACCAGGCCACTCAGAAAATTACTGTGGATGAAAAAACTAAGCAACTTACTGCACAGAACTCTGCTTGACTTCAGCTGAAGTCCTGTTTGCATGTGTGCTGAACAGCTTGAGGAAAATGCTCTCCAAGGTTTCGAGCTGTAAGCAGTAGGTTCAGCATCTCATCCAGCCTCTGCATTTCGATGATTCTGTTACAGGAAGGTTTTTCTCCTGGCAGATTTTGAACACACACAAAGCACAGTTTCAGTCTCAAGCTCCTGCATCAGCCCAGAAGTAAATTGGAAGATGTAGGTGACCAAGCATGTCTGCGTGTTGCAAAGGAAAAGTGTTGTTTAGAAGCTCTCACAAAAATGCGACAGGAATAAATAGGCTTCTATAATTTCTGAGCAGATTGCATTATGAATTTCAGTAGCCAAGACTAAAAATTACCCTTCTCTCCCAAGAACTTCTACTTAGATATGGTAATGACATTATTGATAAGATAATTGTACCATTATTGAATGCCACGCTGCACGTGTCTCCTTGGGTGGGAAGTAGTATATCTCATATTTCTACTTTTTCCTCAGATACTTCTCTTTGCAGAAAACTATGTTATTAATCTATCTCTTTGTTAGCTTTTGGTCTCCTTTTGCTAAACTGAAGAAAGAGAAATACACATTCCTGTGGCAAACAACAGACACAGAAAAAAATCAAAGGAGATGAATGAGGTTCCATCACAGCAAGATATTCAAGAAAAGGTTAGAGATGACAATAATGGGCATGGTGTGTAGCCTGAAGTAATCTTGTAAACTTCAGGGAACCAGACCAGATAATCCAACTTGCCCTTTCTGTCTCGGCTGTCTTCCAATTACTATCTACCATCGAGCTACACAGAAAATTTCTACTGATGGTGACAAAACTTCTAGCCAGATCTCAAAGAAAGCGGTACAACCAAGTGATTCTAGGATGTAACCCCTTAAAGTGATTTGTTCCTTAAGCATGTCATCGTCTTGGATCACAGTCTTGACCTTAGGCCTGTGCTTAAGCTTGTTATACTTTAAAATTATCCTCAGTTTGGTTTGGTTTGTTGTCCTGACATATGAACCTAAATCTTAGTGAGTTTGACATGTTGTAGGTTAGGACAAGTAGCTTAGAAACCACTTAAATAAGATTTGGAGGAGGAGTTATTTTTTGTGACCGTAAATTAGAAATAAATATAAAAATATGACATACTAAAACCCTAATAATGAAATTGTGTTGCATAACTAAGTTTCCTTCTCAGATAAGTTCTACAACACCATAAACATATGTCATTGTCAATAGCCACTCATCATAGAAACATCAACAATTATTTAGTTATAGTGCAATTTCAGTTCCCTTAAATACTTACTCATTTCACAGTTTACTCTGCTAAAATATCATCTTTTATTATGCTCCTTGTTTGATTTTTGATTGGGTCTCTAAGCAGCTGTTTGAATGGTGGTGGGAACAGTGATCTGTCTTTTATTGTGTCTATATGCTCTTTCACCTACTAAATAAGCACGGAATTAGTTTAACATCCAGCTTAATGTAGCCGGTTAAACAAAACTAGCACCTTGATCTTTACACCTGCGTTTTTGTGCCTGTTGTTAAAATAGATTTATAAACTAGATACCTTCCTAAATGAATTTTATTCTAGACCTTTGCTCTCTATTCCATAAGTTCATTTAAATAGAGTTTGAAAAATTCAGCTTAAACCATATGCAAATGCTTCTAAACTGGGCCCTTTATATACATGCTTTTCCTTTTATGTGAACAGCGCTTTGTTAATGGTTTAGTAATTAAGAGAGTTTACATTTTAAAGATTTCAGTTTTTAATTGGCTGAATATTAATCACAGATCACTTTCAGTTCTGTTCTGATATGCAAATTATTTGTGTCTCAGCTGCATTTGTTTTCAGGTATCAGTCTCTCCGCATAATGCAAAATAACATTCTGAAATTATTTCAATTAGATGCAGTCAGCCTTCGGAGCAAGCTATTTATTTCATTTCTCTAAATGAAGAAAGCAGTTGCTGTTTTCCATTCCCTGATGTTTACTGCCCAGACCCAGCGCTCACAACCGGTATGTGTGCAACACATAAACAGTTTTCTAACTGAATTGCGTTAGCATTCACAGTGAAGGGAAAGCAGGTGAACTCCCCTTGCAAGATTTCATTTGGTTAACTGACTCTTCTGCCTTGGAAAGAAATGTCACCTTGTTTGGGGGTATTCATTACCATTTTAAAGTATATTATGAAAGGTAGAGTAAACAGGAGTTCTTAATTAGCAGAATCTGTTTTGCACAAGTGCGTAACATTAGAGGATTTTTTTCATCAGACTGCAGCTGTTACCTAAGCAGAGGAGGAATTTCACCTAACCACAAAGAATGAGATACACAAATAGCTGTGTTGTCTTAAGAACGGGTCGGGTAGGTCTCCTCACAGCGATTTTGTTCCATAATTGCAATTCACATTAAATGCAGCAAATGTTACCATCCTGCCCACTCAGTTTCCACCTCTACTTTTGTTTCAAGCGGCGGGGGGGGGCACAGGGGGGAAAG